>JAQIVZ010000974.1:0-43807 GCA_034700945.1 Arrhopalites spinosus | reverse complement strand
TGCAATCCCGCACGAGGAAAATCCTCTCTTTCTCTGTATGCTAGAAAACTCGAAGTGTCCACAATTATCAAAAAATATTCCATATGATATAAACTAGTCAAAGAGACGCATTTGCTTTACTTTTAAAATCCCTTCTAATATGTTCGGTATGCAATGTGAGAAAATCCCATTGCCAATAATTCCCAATGCCGTCATTAGCTAAAAAGAAAATTACAATTAAATCAACATCTTTGGTACCTCAGTGTACATCAAGCTTTGTTTTGCATAATGACATGTCTTCTTACAACAACTGGATTGAGAACCACACCCTTCAATACACGTCGGGCAATTCGACTCCCAGAGCTTCCACTTTCTGACCCTTTAATACTTCTGGTTGGTAATTCTTCATTTTCCAAATTTTTCTGCTTGGCAATTTCCATTAATGTAAAAGCAATTGGATTTAAAAATATTAAATTGACTGGAGCAACGAGGTACAAATAGCTAGCATATTCAGGATGTGATTTTCCATATAATGCAGCAACTGTAAAAAAAGAATAAATGCATTTTTGTAAATTTTTAAGTGTTAAATATTTTTTCAATGTCATTACTATCCATTGTCAACTTACTGATTGGATAACCAAGTGCAAAGTCATTGCTTTGAGTACAGAATATGGCAAATAGCCCGGCCTTGTCCAATCTCTTTGGTTTACTCACCAGCAGAGATATAATAATAACTGAACTAAATACACAGGCTTTAGCCAAAAATATTGACAATAAAAATATCCAATTTACTGTCCTGAAATCAATAGAAATAATCATTGTCAAAGAAAGAAAGAACAACACAACTCATCATGTATGACTTGACAATTTACTTAATTTTGTCATGTCTATAAATTACCTTAAATCTAATTGTGCCATAGATAAAAATCTGTAAAATGAAATGATTAAGATACACATTATTATATGAATGATAAAAACATGTCATGTTCATTAAAAATGTCAAAAGGTCTATAAACTCACATCAATGCTGGTAGAGAGAATGTCCCTATAAAAGTATTTAGTCCTTTACTTTCACTAGAAGTAATTACACCGACTTTGCCTGCGATATATCTGAAAATAGAAAATGAAGCTTAATAAAGTATTGATCTTTTACATAAACATCAAAATCCAAGTCTCCCCCACAAACAGAAATATTTAACTTTCATTACGACTCTCATTGGATGTAATTCCTTATTCCGATACAAAACATGTACCAATAATAATAGGATTACATCAATTCTTTTAGATCATTTGTAATTTTCAATCACACGTGACATGAGAGTTGTTATCGGATCGTTTATATTACAGAAACAATGAAGAAATGACAAGTTGCATAAATTCATCATGCATCATTGATTAGTAATAAAATATGGTATTAATTTACTTGAAAATTAAATTGTACATACCCTAAAAATATCACGGCAAAACATTCCAATACAGCTGGATACAAGTCATCTATCCCTGTCGGCGTATCATCTCCCATGTCTGCCTCGAGTACCATGGTTAAAAAGTCTGTTAAATTCTCCCGTCTACCGTTTTCACGGTAAATTAAAGAGTCTAGACTTCGTCTTAGTCTTGCTGCACTTTGCGAGCAAGGAGAGAGGTTGATCCCCGTTGCATAATGAAACCTCTGAAAATTAAAAAATTTGGATAATTAATACATTTGACATTACTAAATTATTGTAAATTGGCTATATTTATAGCATATAGGGTACAATCATAAAGACGGTTAAAATTTCAGAATACCTGTCCATCACACATTATTTCAATTTTTTGTCAACACATTCAACAAAAAAGTCACAACACATGGAAGAACGGTCCAAAAACCGTACACGTTTTGTAAAAGAACAATGCAAAAAAAAATTTCAGTTTCGTTTGCCCTTGTTCCATGCAATCAATGTCACAATTTATCATGCAAATGAAAGTGCAAAGAGCAATGTCAGTAGGTAATAATACAGAGAAACCGAAAGTTGTTTCTATTTTCTCTCCCATTCAATTAATGGTCACAATGATAATTCCAAACGTATTAAATTGACACTGTAGACTAACTGACACACTCAAAACATTTTCCAAACTAATAAGGGTGACATCTTAAACACTGATGAGATGGACACAAAAGAGTTTTTGTATGTAATCAATGTCTATAGTATCCATCAAAACTAAACTCTTAATCTCTCAAATTATCATCAACTAGACTAGATACAAAATTATAAGCACAACTTTTAAGGGAAGGCTTATAAGAAATGGAAAATATTCATATTCACTTGTGTACACGAGGAAATTTTCATTCAATATGATACCATCGTAGAATCATTAGCTCGTAAATTACGGGGCTTGTGCACCTTGTAATGCTCACATGGTAAATGAAAATGAAAATTCAAGTAGTAGTAGCAGTGACACTGAAGGCTACACCATTAATGGCATTAATATATTAATAATATTTTATAAAATTAATGGAAATATGAAACGAAAGTTGAGGTACTCTAGGAATAATCTTACAACTTTGAGCAGCCTTCAACAATGTAATCAACAAACAAATGCACACACACCTTCACTTAACAATTGCCCACGAGCCTCATGTTTGTGCTTAGGACTGAGAGGAAACTATATCATAACTGTTAGACGAGAATTAGAGTGACTGAGATTGATATTTGATGACCCAGACTTGTTGTATTATTTCTCGCCATTCTATCACATTTGAGTTAAAACAACAACACCTTCAGTATTGACTCCCTTTATCCCCTTTTTTGTGCAGTGTAACTATAAAGGTTATGGGGTACAGCTAAAATATATGCCTTTTTATTCCAGGATGAACACGTGGAATGATTACACTATCCAGACAGAGAGAGAGAGAGAGAGAGAGAGAATTTTTTTAAAATAGTAATTTCTCCAGTAACTGAGTGAAAAAATTAAAAGTAGAGTTTAGGGAAATTATTGGGGAGACCGACAGGTACTATACACAACTTGACAATGAAGAAACGTGCACATGAACATAAGTACCTGACAATCATGACTACATAATAAACACCTACCTATACTTTTATTCACACGAGTCATAGAAGCCAACAACCACCTCTTTCATCAATCGTACCGTACCATCATGATGACAAATCTCGATTACTCTCTCAATATAAATACATTTCAATTATGAACTTGATTTTAGTAGAAGGATGTGCCAAACATTCCAACATCCTGCATAATATTGTTTAGACATCAAATTGATAATGACTACAATCATCTACAATTATTTCATTTTTACTTAAAAACATTATCCGACTTATTGATGGCAATATTTTATTGCAATAGCCGTATGATTGCTTGATAAATAATTTCTCATAATTGTGTAAATAAACACTAGTCTGAGAGGACGTCTAATCACTGCAGATACATAACTAATAACTGTATACATGGCCAGGAAAAAATCTCCATGTTCTCTCCCCTCCACCTCATAATATTATTATTAAATTCACATCAAGAGCATGATGATTGTAAATGAAGGAACAAGCCAAAGTGTGATTATTTAATGATCTATTTACATCATAATTTTATTGACATGAAAATTAACGATAAACATTATTATAATGGTTCCTCCTCAATGTCACAGACTTTCTCTGTTTTTTTGGTTTTTAAACTTAACCATCAAAAACAAAAGTGATTTAGGAATATTGCTACGGAAAGTACAAGGGGTATTAAAATTAAGAACTGAGTCAATGGTAATAATTTACATTAATTGTCTTTATAGTCAGTTCATCTACAAACAACAAACAATCTCTGGTCCCAACCACAACTTTGACCTCAACTGCTTTTCATCAAACTGTGGTCTATTTTCAATATATTATGTATTAATAAAAAATTTGTTAAAATCTACTGTAACTTAATAATTATTTACACGCAAACATACAAATCTACAGCATGCCAACTCTGCTCTCCCATTCTTCCTAGTCGTACAATGAACATTAAAAATTAGAATCGTAACTAAAAAAACCATTCATGTGATTGAAATTTCATAACATATTTTTAATCAGACAAATCTCTGACAATTTAGATATTTACCATTTGGCATTCCGGTATTATGAAATAAGCCTGTAAAGCCAATTAAGGGTCTTAAATGAATGAAAATTAAACGAATTTTTTAAAAAACCACAATAAAGTTCATACAATTAGCTCGACAACCTAATAAGGTTCAATATACTATTTGGCTAGCCTGTTTCCCTCTTATGAACTGGTTCAACCTTTCGTTTTCTTTTCATACACTACATGGCATGTAGTTTATGCAAATTAAAAGAAAAAAAACTGTTGAAAATTTTTGCCACGTGTTGCCAATATATCTAAATGATCGCAAACCAAGATGAAATCAGCCTCACGAATCATACTTGTGGGTAAACAAAGGTTGAAGGAGACAGACAGACTTATAATCATAATTTTCAAATTTATAAGAACTCTTAATTGCTTCCTTAATATGCAGGTTGCAATTTATTTGAATAAATTATTAATCACAGACGCTGACGGTGTTGTAGCCTATCCTAATGTGAGTACAAGTAATATAATACGTACTAAATTCATTCCGTTTTGTTCAATAAAAAAAAGACAGTTATTTCATGTTCCTGGAGTGCAGCTGCTAGAAACTAATTTGCAGAAGAACATGAGATCATATCCTCATGTATTTTAAGTATATGAAGAAGATATGATTAGGAACAAATCCCAAACTCAATTCAAAGGAATACAGCAATATTATCACTTCCCTTCAATACAAAGAAACCAATATAATTCCCCAAAACAAAAGGGCCATAAAAGCAGAAAGATTTTAAAGCCGGAATTATAAAATCTTAAGGATTAAAAAAAGGCAGTTTAGGGTGAATTGTGATTAAAGTGAAACAAGGTCATATTTTCTAAAGTAGTTTCGTCAACAACAACCACAAAAAAACGAGTCATTTGACTATAGGTTGTAGGCCACATGCAATATTGAATTTTATTGACCTACAGAGCCAAAGATATTTAATGTATACACACAAGTTTAGTTTTATAGTTGGAGAAACATGGAATAGTTTCCGAGTCAATGCTGCATTGATAGTGACAAGGATCCCGACTCAGCTGCTGTTTCAATGAGACATCCAGAAGGATACAATACAATCAATACAGTGCCACTTTTTGCCATTTCCGCATTCATCTTGTAATCCCAACTAAAGCACATTCAATGAATGAGTGAGTACATATGTTTTTATATATAGCAAGTCAAATAACAAGTACCGTATTTATTTTATTAGAACTCGAGTGTCTAATAGTGCACGAGAGTACCCTCAAAAAGGTCTGTACCATTAAAGGAAATACGATAAATACTCTTTAAATACTATTTATCTAAATACTATTTAGTAAATAGTCACTGCGTGACATACTAATCTATGTATGACATATGATGAGAGGATGTATGAATGCGTGAGTCTTGCAAAATTCACCTACATGTTATTGCTTTATTGAGGTCGTTCATAACATACTTGATAAACGTCTCCTAACTATTAAGCAATGAGTCAATCAACCTTCCAGCTACTTTTAAATCCAATGGAGCTATTTATAAGTCTTACAAGTCTTTTCAGTTTTTATTAATTCAAGCATGACCTATCGCTAGGAAAATGATGGAAATTTTCAGCCAAAATTTAAGTCTTGTATGTACACTGACCATACTTTAACATGCAAACAAAACAAAGGAATCATTTCCATCCTATAAAATAAAATAGAAAGCGGCTTCTTTTGACGTCAAAAATTCACTGGTTTCCAGAATTGCATTTTTTTTCATTTGGCCAAAAGTAACATGAAACAGAAAGTCATCCAGGGAGTAAAATTTGTCAGAATTTTGAAATGTAGTTAAAATTGAGTGCAACATTAATGAATATTGTTTGTCACTTCCGGTGTATTTGAATTCTAATAATGATGGACATAACACTCTCACTCTTCATGTCCATAATAAACTTGAAAAATACACCTTAATACAGAAAAAGATAACTCCACTCCAGTCATTATTAGATGCCGGAAGATGAAAAATAAAGAGACAATGGTGAGACTTTGTCATCATCACTTTTCCTCTCTCTCATGAGCTAGTTCTCATCGTAAAATTTTGAATATAAAGGATGGGGATGGTATGAAATAAAGATTCTGCTGATGATAAACCTTTTTTAATGCTGAGACTGGCTACATTTGACAATAATTATGGGCAAAGATTAAATTATTGTAATAATTAAAAAAAGCCGACTCTGAAATAATGTAGTCTGGATAACTACTTTTTGCTGGACAATAAAGTTTTGGGTGAATAGTAACACCGACTCGGTATAACATGACAAAAGAGAGGAGACAACAATAATTCAAAGGATTTTACCACTGGATAATGATAAATTTAACTATTTAACACTTACGTCATGAAGGTTAGCAGTTGTTCAATTCCCACAGTCACAAAATGTGTACAAAAAAAATATGAGGAATTTATGGAACTTTAACTTTTGAATTAATGAAAGCTATCCATCAGATTTAATATTGAGTAAAAAAACGTGTATTGTTCAGAGTCGATGGAGGTACACAACATGATAAATTATTAAACAGTTGCCGAGTCTGTTTCTGTCCAGCCTGGAAGCTCTCGTTTTTCTATTTTAATCAGAATTTTTGAAAGTTGAAAGAACGTCAAAGAAACCCTGCTTGCTGACGTCTTTCTATTATTTTGTCCAGACTCTGTTCCTGACAAAAACTGTCATGAGTAAATGGGAAAATTTCATCTGTGTGGAATGTGTGGGTTGAAGAATAGAATCCCTCTTTTTTAAGAGGCGGAATATGCTAGGAATTTTTCATCAAATATCGTGTCAAGACATAATCCTCTCTTTTAAAATTCCAATAATGTACAAAGTCCTTCCTTTTCTTATAATACTGCGAATATTTTCATGAAATGGCCATTAATTTGGACATTTGCACTCTCATCTTTGTGGAATATTACATAAAAGTACTGGAAAATGAATTTCCTTCTATCCTGTTTCACTTATATTAGTACGCATAATTACTTGAAAATTTTTGTAGACAAATATAATCTCAAATTAAAAATAATCCCAATAACATTTGTACTCTAGTATAAAAGTTTACATTGTATTTAAACAATGATTCATTTAATTTTTTAATTGCACAACTTCCTCGTGTGTAATGACCAATATTATTTAATTTTACGCCGTTCATGATGTACACAAATGTAAATAAAAATAATGCAAAGAGTGAGTACCTTCAAGTGTCCATGATGGTTGTTTCAAGGGTGTCAAGTGGGTCAGGAGGTCTTAGGGTCAGCAAAAAACTAAAAACTCTGAGACTTTCTCAGACTTTGATTCTTTACTCTAAAAAAATTTTGTATGGATAGCGGGAAGGATCCCCTTCCCCCCTTCTTCTTTTAAAAATCCTGTTTTTTTTATTGAACATATTTTTTGAAATTAACAAAGTCAATAATTCCAGTGATTTCACGAGACAATGTGTTGGTCAGGGTCATTGCATTGATTTAATTAGCAATTAAAATTATAGTGGAGTACATAGTGTGACACAGTTTGGAGTCTCTCAACACGCTTGATCCCTCACAAAATAATCAGCTGTTGGCAAATATAAGTTGTCATTATATTATACACACAAGTGACAAGATCTGTCATAAAATTAATTTCAATGTTAAACTGCTCCCTACTTTCTAAAATCATGACCAAGCAAATTTAATATTTTAACTATCCTTCCTCCTAATTTGTACGTAATCAGAAAAAAATAACGACGCAGTATTGTCATTGTTAATTGTTGTTAAATAACTCCTGTTGGTGCGACAAAATATAGTCTCATAGTGTAGCCAGAGATTAGTTTTCATGCAGGTCGTGAAAATCTAATAAACAAAATCTGTGTTTTGAAAAAAAAAGTTGTGTTGATAATGTTTGATTTCAGTCAAATATTTTCTCAATCAAGTTTATAGTAGCATCAGTTAAAGTACATACCTAAGGTAGTTTCAACATCTTGTTCACTGTTCTTGATTCGTACTTAAATTTTTTAAAAGAATTATTAGAAAGAGAGAGGAGCCAATAAAACCAAATTGAGATTATACATGTCAAGATTGAAAAGTTAAAATTGAAGGGGCGTAGGATACGCCTAAATTAGAAAAATTGAAATATTTATACATCATAGTTTAAATTGAGGGTCTACACATTGTACTTTGATAAGTTAGAAAAAGTCTATAATAGGGTCAAATTATTAAGTTGTAAAAATGAAGATTTATCGAGGTAAAAGTGGTTCTAGTCTACCCACGTATTTATTAATTTGGGCCTCAATATTGACATGTCAAAATATATGTGGAGTCTCTGCATGGGACAATGCAGAATTTGAAATGTTTGACTTGGTCGAGGAAGTTGGTCAAAATTTTTATGAAGTCTTGGGACTGCAACAAGTACGATATTAAATAAATTATTTCAAACTTAAATATTCAAGATTCTGTGTATTTTTACTTAAAAGTGTAATTTTCTTATTTATGTATTTTCTAGGATGCCAGTGATAAAGAAATACGACAGAGTTACAGAAAATTATCAGTAAAATTACATCCTGACAAAAATCCTGCTGCTGATGCTGCTGAAAAATTTCGACAGGTAAATTTTTACGCACGTTAAACAAATACTTTTACGTATCAAACTATTTTAGTCATTTGATAATTTTTTTCTTTCTTGTGTTAACAGCTTGTAGGCATTTATGAAGTATTGAAAAATAAAGAACTCCGAGAATCATATCACAAAGTCTTAGTTGAAGGTCTTCCGAATTGGAGACAGCCAATATTTTACTTCAGACGTGCTCGTAAATTTGCTCTTTGGCAAGTTGGTCTTATTTTACTGTCTATTGTTTCTCTTGGACAATATTTGGCTGGATGGGCGAGTTATTTTGAAAAACGTCTTTCCATGGTATGTTGTTGCATTCATAATATTGTAATTGATAAGAAATTTATGTCGTACATGGTTCTTAAATCACATGCATTTTAAATAAAGTTTCCTTGTCTGCAATTATAATGATAAAAATTACATGTTTATTTTTCCTTAAAGAAAGAGGCAGTAGAAGCAAGATTACGGAAATCACAGAGGACAAAAAGAGCACAAAAAGATGGACCAACGGCTGCTGAATTGGAAGCAGAATTTGAAAAATATTTACCAAAACCAAGGTATGTCGATCAATAATTTGTAATGAGAATCTGTGTCAAATTGTTATCTCTCTCATGCCAAGTGTCTCATATCATCCTAATGTTCTTTTATTACAGCCTTTGGAATTTAGCTCCATTTCAAATATATCGTGGAATTAAGTATCTCATCTTTACCTTCCCAAAAGATCTTTTAACTTATAGAGAACAACTTAAACTAGAAAAGGAAGAAAATGAAAGATTGGAAGCCATTGAACGAGAAAGATTAGAAAAGGAAAGACTCAAAGCTGAAGAACCAAAAAAACCTAGGAAAAGAAAAACTTTTAAAGCACCAGAGAAAGGTGAACAAGATGAGGATGAAGGTGTACAACCAGTTTGGAATGTTACAGAAACGACAACAAGTCAATCAGCCCAAAATCCTGCTAAACGGCCCGTTATTTCAGGTGATTGTTTTGCACTAAAAATATCAAAAAATGTCATTTATAGTTCCTTTATCATTCTAAATCATTTTTTAAAAATATGTATGCATGCAGGTGGTCTCTGGACGGATGATGATTTAACTGAACTTGCCAAACTTTGCTCAAAGTTTCCAGGGGGTACTCCTGAAAGATGGGAAAAAAGTAAGTCAATTAGTAACTAAGTAACAATTCTTTAACATTTGATAACGTGTGCAATCACTTAATAAAGTATTACTTGTGTTTGACAGTCGCGGATGTATTATGTCGTCCGGTTCCAGAAGTCACTTTCATGGCAAAGAAGGTAACCTTAATGTCTACTATTCAACAAAAATTATACATTGAAACTTTTGATATAAATCTGTGAAGAGCAAATACTGTCAATTTCATTTTGATTATATGGAAAATAGTGTCACTGTGTTTCTTTTTGTAATTTGACAGGTGTTAGAAAAATTATCAAATAAACCTGCTGAAACGGAAGAAGATATACCACAAGTTAAACTGAAGGTGAAAACAAAGGGTGGAAAAGCAGATAGTATTGCGGCTGTGGATTCCAGAACTATAGAAAATTGGTCTAGTGAAGAGCAAAAAGCGTTAGGTATAATATTTCAGAAAATTTATTTCATTTTTATGCAAAGCAAAATTTTAAAGGCATATGTACTTAACTATTTACTTAATCCCATATTTTTCAGAGTATGCTCTTCAATGTTATCCTAAAGGCTCAATCGATCGTTGGGAAAAAATTGCTCACATGGTTCCTGCTCGTTCCAAGGTAGGACTTTCTCTATCCCTCTAATTATTTACTATTTTAGTTTGAATTTCTTAAATATGCACAAAAAATTAAAATGGATAATTGACAATTTTCACAGGAGGAATGTATGCAGAGATTCAAATACGTTGCGGACTTGGTCAAAAAGAAGAAGAAAGAAACAGAGGCCAAGACTGATCCTACTGAAGAACAGGTAGAGAAGGTGGAAGAGTCTGGAAAGGAGAAAGAATCGTCAGAATCACCCAAGGAAGAAAGTCAACCAGTTGTGACAGCCTCAAAACCATCAAAGGAAGAAAAACGGAAAGAAGAAGAACCTCCACTTGTCCCTGTTCTTGTAGCCGCTGCCGTCCAGAATGTGACTACCTCTCCAAAAAAACAAGGTGCTACTAAAGATATTCCTGCGAAAGATGAGGATGCAGTCAAATCTGTGTCTTCTGCTACTCCTGTTCTTACAGAAAATGTTTGTGAACAGGATATACAATTATCTCAGCCATTGGAGAGCCTAGTCGAAATTGACAATGTAGCTGCAGAACTACAGTCACTAGTGGATGAGTCAGTGACTGAAAGTGGGGTAAGAAATTTTGGGAAAATTCCAATTCGAAGATCATCCTCAAAATCTTCAACTGAAGAAGATGCTCTAGTAGTGATTCGCCGTGGGAGCAAAGAATGTTCTGTTGAAAGAAAAAATTCAACATCTTCTTCTAATAATTCAGAGAATGATTGGTGTGTACTTGAGGAAGTGGATAATACGAATGATAATTAATTTAAATTTGGATTGTTTTGACAAAAAAAGAAATGTTATCATATTTATTATTGCTGTACCTTTTTCCTAGTTTTTTAAACGGTAGATTTCTTCTTGTATACTCAGGTATATATGAAATATTACAATCAACTTGTTCCCTCCTCTCTCTCTCTCCTCAAAATTCACTTTAATTCGCAGTTAAATTATTATTCTTATTGTTGTGGTTGATAATGACATTTTTTAAGGCTATTACAAAAATGAAAATATTATTATTAACTAATTGTGAGCCACGTGTAAGGTTGATCCTTCACAAAATGTTGTGTATAGTATCAGCTTGTACGTTGACTAAAAAAAAAGTTTCTGAAAAAAATAACACATGAAAAAAATTAAATAATTTGTCAATAAATTTGAAAGAAGCTTTATTAAAATCAGTACATGAATTCAATATTTTACAAATCATGTTTGTCTCGTCACTCTCATCCTATTAAATAAAAAAAATGGGAAAACCACTCTCTTGCATAATAAAATCTAACGATAAACATCAAGACTCCAAGAGCCATAGAATCAGGGGCAAAAAAAACCCATTTCCTTTCTCACACTCGACACAGTGGACGACTTTCGTGCGTTTGTGGATCTTCAAATTTTGATAAAATAAACAAAGTCCGAGTGAATTTGTAGTGAATTTTGTGACCTAGTCGTTGAATATCAAAGGTAAACTTGTCAACCCATTTGAAGACATCTTTGTGGGACAATTAAAGTGGTTCATTTGTTACGATTCAAGAGAAGAAAAAGAAACATAAAATTTTGATTTTCTCTCTCTCTTTTCTGAAGTTTTCTGTGTTTATTTTACAAAATTTTTTGAATAATGTTGTTAAATAATTTGACTGTGTTCATCCAATTAATTAAGTTGACTTGAGACTGGAGTGTTTATTGTATCAAAACGTAATATTTTCCATTTGGCTAAAGTGGGGACAAAAAAGTACAAAACGACGTAAATTATCGACCAACAAGAGAACATTCACACACAAAAAAAAAGTCAAAGACCAGAGTTTTGGGAATTTTTGTGAGGGTACTGCACCCACCTTTTTTGTACTTATCAAAAAACTTGACAAAGAGTGATTTCCATAAATAAATATTATTAATCTTTATTTTGCATAAATGAGACTTTGTTTATGTATAACAATCAGTATTTGAGTGAGTGCTCTACTCTTCTTCTCCTCTCCAGCTTGTTGTGTCAAGTAAGTTAAAAGAATATATTATATTTGTTATGAACATTAAAATATAGACATTGTAGACTATAATTATAATATAAATTTTGTTTTGGGGGATATGAATTATATGTACTTATTAGTATTATTATTTATATCAGCTGTGAATGGGAATCAAGGAATAATACTGATAATTTTTATGTTGACTTTTATTTTTCTCAAGTGAAATATGTACATGACCAGGAGTCAAATGGGTGGTGCTTCTTTTCATCTTCTTCGGTCATAGATAGTAGAAATAAATACAAATGAAAAGATTCAAGCAAGTACACAAGGAGAGCAAGTTAACAAAAAATCACAGAGAGACATAATCAGAACGAAGAACGAGGTAATTGACACTGACAAAAACACTAAAAGGAGTAAAGCACATTCAACGCAAAAATTTACCACAAGTCTATTTTCATTTTTGTATATGGTATAATTTTTTTTAAGAAAAAAACAAAACAAGTTTCATTTACTACGACTTTAACTTTATCCATCTCTGCCTTTCGCTGTTTGTGTCCTAAAAGAGTTTACAATATATAAGTACATAGGAGAAGAGAGCTATTGAAAGCTCTAATTTAGAACCAGTAATATGTACTAGTAGTAGTGGTGATTTTTTTTGTGTGTGCAAATGTTTTAAAGTATTTATTGAACTATTACAAAAAAATATATCCATTCGTGTAAGTATTAAGGGTACAAAATTTTGACTCTTTTTCTATCTTGTACTATTTCCATACTCTACTTTAAAATGGGTAGTACTATGTTAAAATGGTAGTATGTTAAATGTGATACCATAAATATTACTCGACTATAAACAAAAGATTGAGTAAAAACAAAAAGGGTATACAACTTGGTTTTGTTGAATACATTATATAAACTAGTAAATAGTTGACAACTTGTTTAGGTTTAGTAATAATAGCCTTTACCTTCTTTGTAGAATCGTTACCTAAATAAGTTTTAATTTCAATTGAACCTCGGAAAGTGTATTTAGTTATTACATTTTACGATAAGATCCTCTAAAGAGTTTTCATTATATATGATTGAGGCTTTCGATAATTTCTCGACAGTCTCGTTAACGATTGGGATTGACTTTGTTTCTTCAAACAGTAATAATTGACAAAGGAAAGTGTAGAATGTAAAGGAATCCAAGGGGTTAATTGTGGGTCAAATTATCTCAAAGGATATTGACGTGCCAATCACTGTAGTGAGAAAAACAAACCTTCAGAGAGAGAGAGAAGATATTGTTTAGATTCTGATTTTACAGGGCTGCTAAGCAGGCATCCGTTTTGTATATATAGAATTACCAAGAGAGTGTGTGTCTTCATCGTATGAAACACTTTGGATAGTTTAAAAAGGAAATAAGAGGACAAACATTGCCGATATAGGTATTATTCATACCCCATTGAAAAATTGTGTGGAAGAAAGAAACTTGTGTGTCTCATCTTGGGTTATTTTTTCTGCACACAACATCCTCCAGTTAAGAATTTTAATGTGAATGTCGGTCGGTATTTTTGTGTATACAACCATCGTGAGGGCTTGAGATGAACTGCTTCTACTATTAGCTATCTTGGATTTTTATACTTTTTCTTGGTTCAGAATATATATTTTTAAGAGAAACCGGTCTTGAGAAACGACCGGTTAAAGCGAATGGTACAAGAAAAATAAAAGATAGGAGAAAAAAATATTTTCGGTTCATATATTGCTGCTGCTCGCTGTGGCCTGTGTTAGTAGTGATGAGCAAAACAGTTTCAGCTTGTATTTGGCAAAAAGTTGACGTACCCCAAACCCCCAGTCAGCAGAGTCTACGCCAAAACAAGACGCTCGTGGATGACGATAAAATCCGTGTTGCTTTTCAGTAAGTTTGTGTCTTGTTTTTATTTTAGTTTGTGTGTAGTGTTTTTTTTTTATTTCAAATTTTGCTTATATAGCCCTATAACACACTATAGATACTTATGCCTTGAAAGGAACCATGCTCGCGTGTGATATTAGCTCCTTTTTTTTTACTTTTTTTTTGCTTTATTAACTTTTTCTCGATTTTTGCTCTCTGTATACCCCCATCATCATCCCTCTTAATCCAGCAGTATCCGAATCTATCTTGACGCAATAAAAAATGGCTCTTAGAGGCATAAAGTATAGTCTAGAATTTTTTTTGCTTACGTTAGTTATATATAATATTTGATGTATCGTGTTACGTACATTTTGTCATTTTCTTTATGTGTAATTTAATTTCGTTTAAATTTTTTTTTCTCTACATGTACAAAGTATTACTTTTAGTTTCTTATCTATCAGCTCTATCGTGCTCTTAGTTTTAGTTTTTGGGATGTACTTTCATAAAACAGAGGACATAATCTGAAACTAAATTTTTTTGATAAATTCTCTGTACGTATATCCTGTAGTACGACTGTTATTGTGTGTTAATAATTTTTTAGTCGTTGTGTGTCATTTGTTATACATATTTTCCTATACTTTCACAAAAAGTGTCAAGCTCTAAGCTGGAGCACCTAAATAGGTACGATATGTGATAAAGATAGCTTTGTGTTTTTTTTCTTTATGTGTCACCACATACAAAACTAACACATGCAATTATTTGATTTGCTTCTGTCAACAAACGCCTCCAACACACTCTTCGATCAATGTAACCCCAACTTTGTGAAAAACAACGTTAGGGCAAAGGTACACACACTCGCTAGTGTACATGGGTTTTGGAACAAGACGATGACTTTCGTGTGAGGTGTTGGTTTTCGTTTTTCATGTGGATGGAGACAAACAAACTTGAAATGTGTCCTCTTCTACCATCATTATTTCGGTGTCACTTGTTCCACAATTTTCTCGTGTCATACCAAAAAGTGCGAGTGGAGGACTTTGTTGTGCAAGCATTATCATCATTAAGTTTCTTCTGAATTGTGTACTAGTCATCTGTCTATACACACAGAATTGACATTTTGAATCATCAAAATCATTTGGAGATTTGTGAGCAATTTCCAATTATTATTTTCATTAATGTATCTGTAGTTTGGTTTATGTGCATTGTGCAGCAGTTAAAAGAGATTGGCAGTGCACTAGAATTTGAATTTATTGGAATAAGAGAGTAAGTTTTTCTGTAAAATATTTATTAATGAAAATTGAGAACCACGTGTTTTTTTACAAACAAATTTGATGAATATTTGATTGTAATATCAATGACCCTTGTCTAATAAGACTTTTCAGTTTTATTAGGTTTTGCTCAGTAGTAGAGAGAGTCATAAAGACGGAAGAAGCTTATGATTAAAGTAGGGAATAACATTAAATTTCTCTAGAAAAAATGAAAGAAAGTTATAAGATATTTATGATAATGAGGACTATAGATCAAGTTAAGATGTCTTTAAACTTTGGATTAAGATCCTATGCCTTACAATATGAAATTTAATATGTACAAACTTGGCCTATTAAGAAAGAGAGAGAAAAAAAAGGATTATTTGATCTCATGGGTGGACTTGCAAATTCAGTTTGGATTTAATATTATCATTGTGTGAAGTAGAGGCATATAAAGAGAGGAAGAAAGCATTAGACCTCACCTAAAGAAGGCTTCTCCAAAGTAATGTTAAATGAAAATGGTGACAAATCTTTTTTTTACATTGTGCATGAACATGCTAACCAAAATTGACTATACAAGCTAATAACTAATATAATAACAATTGTATGACAAGAGTGAAAAGGAAAAAAAATATACACAATAACAACGTCAAATTAATCATTGACTTATGCAAATCAGCGTCCTCATTACTAGAAAAAAAACCTTCCCTTTTCTTCTTTTGTATAAAAGTTTATAGACTACACAGTTCTTTACATGCATGGTTAAATGAAAGTTTTAATTGGGTAATCTTGAAATTCGACGATCATAAAGTCATAATAACATTGTAAAAAAAGAAGTGGATTTGAATTTTACTGATGAGAATGTTATATTATAAACGTGCATCGTCGTCTTTTTTTTGTGCATTTGACTGGTTCTTATTACTGTTGCTTGTTTTTTTTGTGTGTAAAAACTTTTTTTAAGTTCATGATTGTACAGTGTGTATTCGTAAAGTATGGTTATTGCTTTTGTAGTTGTTGCGATGCTGAAGAATATTAGAAGAAAAATAATTCCCTAGTTTTCTTTTTTCATTTTGGATGGGACCATGTGTATAAAAATTCATTTGGAAAGGTCAACGCTTGACATATCATTTTCCATTAAGAATACTCCTCATGGCAAGTGTACAATATTATGATAATGACAAACATTATAATATATACGATACGATAGGAAACCGGTGTGATGTGAACTTCGGTCGGTCTTCCTTTACGTCCCATGGATATGGATTGGAATGCATTTGTACTTATAAGAAGACTTTTTTTTCTTACTAATGCCGCAAGCCAACAGGCTCTCTTTCTGTTCAGGCAAATGGCAAATCAAATGACTTACCGTCTTCATAAGCTCTACGCACAAAAATTTTCTTCAAGTTTTCTTTAAGGGGTCAAGCCCTAGTATATAGATTATTTATTTATTTCTCGTGTTCATGGTTTCACTGTCAAACGATGACGAAATATCACCGTCTTTTTTCATCTTTTGTATAATGGAACTTTGGGTTTAGGATGAATAAATTCACGACTTGTATTTTTCTCTAAAGTCCTATACTTATAGATAGATAGTATAGCTAAATAATATTATGTACAATACAATGGCTAATATACAAAATGTAGATGCTTTTTGGGATTAAAGTAACTATTATATAATAAATATATAGTATCACTTGTATCATAAGTGAATAGTTACGGACATGAATATATACACGCAGTGAGTACAGTATCAAAGATTACATCAAAAATTGAACAAGTTGAGCAGTAGTGATCTCTTCATTGAACATTTTTTTGAAAATTTTTCTCCTTTTCAAGTCATGGCTGTACATTCTTATTCGTGGGCTTTCAATTTAGATGCTACGGGAAATGGGAAGGGGGGTCTTTGTTGGATTATTATCATTCCAAAAGAATTATTTATTATGTCGTTAATTTTTTAAAAATCATTTGATTACAGAACCTCCTCAGGGATGATGACCTCAACGTTGGTGGAGACTGTGTCCATCAATTATGAAGGTATGGGGTATTTAATTTTTCTAAAGGTCAAGTCATTTTGTTAGATGATTAAATTCATTAGAATACATTGTGTGTGTATTTATATATACCTACTTGTTTGAATTGCAAAGATTTCAATGAGAGCTTTCTCACCTGTGGCACCTGTCTTTGTACATTTGATGGAGGAGAGCATACACCAAAGCTCCGTGAGTTAAAGATTTTTTATTTTTTTAAATTTTCATTTGTACACTGTTTTGTAAAAATAAAATTCTTATTCAGTTCCATGCTCGCATACCGTATGCCTTCACTGTTTGGGGCGGATTGTGTCATCGGCATCACAATCCACTCCATCAACATTGTCATCATCGTCGTCAACAACATCAACACCACGAGAGCCGATCACACAAACGTTTCGATGTCCAATTTGTCGGGAATTAATCAATGTTCCCAGGTAAGAAGGACAAATTAATATCATATTTTTATTTTACAACTTTTAATTATGTACTTTAGTATTTTTTAAAACTGTTTTACATTTCTTTAGAGGGGGTCCGTCTGCTCTGCCCCCATCTTTTTTGGTGAACCAGCTGTTAGATCTCATGGCATCACAGAGGAGAGAAGTAATTCCCAAATGTTCCACGCATTCGAATCAGGTAATTTTTTTTGATGGATATGCAAATTTGAATCATATAATTGACTACTAAACTAAAAATGATGTGAATTCTAATGTTAATAATACTTGTTTTTTAAAGGAATTACTGTTCTGTGAAACGTGTGACTCTGTGTTTTGTGCTGCTTGTAAGAATCAATTTATTTAAATGAATATTTTTGTGTGAATTTGTATAATTTCAACAATCATTTCAAGACTAGACTATAAGTAACTATATTATTTTTTTAAGGTGTCACTTCACCACACGCGTCACTTCAATATGATCGTCAAAGTGGTGATCACACTGTGATTCCCTTCTCAAGTATGTGATACATGTTATTGTTAAAAAACCATTAGAGTATTATTCTCTCATTCTTTTGGTGACATTTAACCCTGTTTTGTAAATTTATATTTTAGTTGCTATAAAAAGAATGTCTGAAATTCTGCTGTACAAAGCCAACGAGTGTCTTTCGAAGTTGGATGAAGCTACAGAAAGTGTGACACAAGAGATGACACGTCTGGAGATTGCTTCCGATGATGCGGTAGCCGCAACAAATAAGGCATTTGATGAAGCCGTCCAACTTTTGGAAAAGCGTCGATTAATGTATGTGAATAAAATTAAAGAAGTCACAAATGCGAAACGAGGAAAACTTGCAGAGCAGTTGGAACTCATCAATAAAGAAAGAGTACAAGTTAGGGATACTTGTGAAGGTTTGGAGTATCAAGTAGAGGTTCGACATATTACAAAAAGAATATCAGAACTATCTTCACAGTTAGACTCATTTGTTTCTCTACGCCATCCTCGTGAGAATGCTTACTTGATATGCAAGACAGAAAGTGATCCTTTATTGGAGTCAGCCATAGGAATAACGATTAAGGTGAGTTTAATTTTCTTTTTCTGTATTCATCATAATAACTTTAATGACATATTACTGAGAAAGTATAAAATAATTGTTGAATTTTGTTTTGTCTGATATAGACTTCAACAACGTTTCCACCTCTATGCACAATTCAGACAGAGCCGGATACTCTGTTGTGTGCCGGAATTGAAGTATGTATGATTTTGGAGACAAGGGACTATCATGGTAAAGTGGTCCATGATGATTTATTAGGTTTGAGCAATGTGAACCATAAAACTAAATCCTTAACGAAAAGCAAATCTCAAAATGGTGAAAATGAGGCTACATCGAAAGGTGAGCTCGCTGATGTGTTGTGTTAATTTGACAAAAAGTATCATATGTGCTTTCAAAACCATAATTTGAGACACGAATATTTAATATATATTTTTTATTGTTTCAAGATGGAGATCCTTTGGTGGTGAATATAATAAATCCACATGGACAGAAATACTCCTCAGCAAATGGTCAAGTTACTCTTGAAAATCAGGATGGAACATATTTAATCAAATTCACACCCATAGAAATGGGTACTTATAAGGTGGGAGTGAAAATTTTTGGACGACCAATTCAAGATGAATTGTACTCTGTGGATGTTGCTGAGCATAATAATCCAGTCAAGATTTGGGGTAGAAGAGAGCTTTGTCGTAAGTTTAAAAAAATGATCAAAAATTTTTAAGGTTAAAAGGGCCCACTTACTTAGATTGTGTGTTTTTTGTATTTTCACAGAACCCGTATCTGTTGCGAAAGGAAAGGATAATGAAATATTTGTGCTGGACACTGGTAATGCTAGAATTGTGGTACTGGACCAAGGAATTAGCTTCAAGAGAGTCATCGAAAATGAAGCCCTGGAAGGTCGCAGCTGTACTGGTGTTTCATATTGTTGTCAAACGGACACAGTCGTCGTCGTGAATTGGAGGTCGAAAAAAGTAAGTCGACAAACTTTGTTATGAAGAGTGTTAAAAATTGAATATGTCTCGTATTAATGACTTTTTCATTTTTCTCATGGGTCATCAGGTCACGCGGATGTCACCTCGTGATGGCTCAACAGTGGATTCTTTAACTCATGAAGATTTTCAAGAACCCATTGGAATATCCGTGGATGTCAAAGGCAATGACTTTAAATTAATACAAAAATTGAGATCCTTTTTTCCACAAAATGCTTCCTCATTGACATTTTACAGTTGCCAAAAAATTCTCATTCATGGTAGTGTGATTTTGCTCTTCTAATGTAAATTTTATTTCTTAACATTCACAGGCAATATATATGTGGCCGACAATGGAGCAAGAACAATATTTATTTTTGACTCACAATATCGTCATCAGCATAGTATTAAACGTGATAATTTTGGGCTCTTGGGAGGTGTAGCTGTGGCCCCAGATGGAAAGGCTATTATAGTAGCTGACATGTCTTTGTTCATTGTGGGTGACATTGGATCTGGTCAGCAAAAGCAGCAAGTTGAGAAGGAAATTAAGGTCCCCGGTAAAGGAAGGTGAGAACTTTTAATAATAAATGATGGGTAATGTGATAATGTTTTTATTTTAATGACCTGTAATTTAATTAATCACCGTTTTTTCTCCTTTCTCTTTTATAGATTTGGTGGCGTTGTAGTGGATGATGAAGGAATAATTATTGCCACACGAACCGAGAAAACTCGGAGCTTTGTACAAATATTTAAAGAAAATAAGTTAGTCTCTACAATAGACTCATTCAGTTCAAAATTGAAACGACCGAGTGATTTAGCAATTATCAGTCATAAAAACATTTTGGTTGTGGATTTGGGGACTGGGTCAGACAATGGTTGCGTACTTCAATATCGTTACAAATAAACTTTTTTTTGCGAGAACATAATATTATTATGTGTATAGTAAAGTACTGTAGAGAGAAAGATATAATACGTAAAAGAAATGTACGAGCGTAATACATTTTCGTAGATTTTTTTCTGTTTTATACTAATGTAGTGGCTTGTTGAGAAACTCTTAAAAACATGCATTTCCACCGCAAATATTTCCTATTAATTCCTATTGTCAATTTTTACTCAATAATAATACGAGTTGTTAGTTGATAATTTATTATTTAAATACTATTTAAGTGACGCAAATGTTTTGTACAATTTCAGTAACGTAAACACGTAACGTATGTTAAATGATTGTCGTATAACTTGTATTTAGTAGACATGTACTTACTTATCATAATAATTTAATTTATTTCACCATCAGGTAATATCCTGATGTGACATATTTAATTGTTATTTCCAATTGTTTGTATTGCGCCTCATGTACTATAATAAATAAAAGAGTACTTATAATTAAAATATTGCTGAATAGTAGTAAAAACAAATCCAGTTTTACAACCTACGTGTTATAGCCATTCATTTCCATATAATGATTCTGTCAAGTTCATATGTAAAATATGCAACTAGTCCTTAAAAATTCCTTTGAAAGATTTACACAATTTATTCAGTTTTGAATCTTTAATTTTTTTGTTAACATAATCTCATGTATGAAGACTTTGGAAAATGGACCAAATAATTATATAGATTATCATATGAACAATACAATAAATAATTAGAATTTGATTCAGAATTTAGAACTAGTGTTTTGTACACAAATTATTATTTAATTAATAATATTGCTTTTACAAAATCATAGTTATGGAATGCCAATAATTCATAAGAAAGTTGATCAGATCAATTCATTGTCTTCTGACTCTCAACTCTTTTATACAGAAATATATAATACAATCTTATAAAAGCACTAAGAATACAAAGTAGAAATTACACGTGTAAAATAGTTCATTTCTTCTTCTTCTTCTCTTTACTTTCAGGGACCTCACTATCTTCTTTTCTTGGTGTTTGCCATTGAAGGGGTTTCTTTCTGTACATTGGCCAGGGTGGAATGGTCAACTACAGGAGACAAGGGAAATTATTAGTTAGAAATAAATGGTAATAATTAAATTACATAAAAATGAATATTGTATTCCTCTTTTTAAACTCACAATGGCTGCTAAAACAAATCCGGCTCCCAGAATTCTGACGGTCTCAGAAAATTGCTGAATTATGTATCCCCAAATAAATCCAACAGCCTACAAAAAAAAGACAAAAACATCACAACTGTCAAATTCAAGGACTTTGGAAATATTTTTTCATAAACGACTCTATGATAATAGGTATTAAATTTATAAATTATATTGTACTTACACCAAATAACAAAATGATTATTCTTGACAACTTTTCTGCCTTGGCTTGCCCATCATAATCCTGCAAAAGAAAATTTTAGTTTTTGTGACTTCAAAAAATATTGACAAAATGAAACGTTATAACTTTGTGCCGATTAAAAATCAGACACAAAATATGATTAAAAAATATCAGAAAATAGGAATTTTTATGTATTATTAATATTTTACCATATGAAGGGAGTTATACCACTCTGTGAGTCCCATTTTACGAGATTTATTCTGAAAACAGACACAATGTCAACATAAGTTAAATCAAAGGAAAATGATGTGGATCTATATTTGAAAGCAGAGCCCAATCAAGTGCGCGTATTTTTCCATTTGAAGTTCGCAGTTGGGCAAAAAAAGTTAAATAAAAAATTATCATCAAAATTTACAATGGGTTACAACTTGAAGGATGAGAGTGAAGTTAAAGAATATTTAGAGAATTTAGGGACTGAGTATAGATTTGGATGTTATCACGAAAAGAAGCCACAGGGTGAGTGTATTTTTGGAGTATCATAATTTTAATTATTTTCTTCTTTTTACCTATTCTTAAGCAGTGACATTTTTTGACATAAAGAATTTTCATATTTTCATTGTTGAATTTTGTTTACAGTTTGTCACTTACTGGGAGATTTCTTTGAAGCCATTAAATTAGATTGGCAAAAAGCGGCTAAAGTGTATGAAGTTAATTGTGACTCGTACAATTGGGGTCATTCCTGTTACAAATTTGGAAATTACCTTTACGTGGGAAAAGGGTCACTCAAAGTTGATCATCAGAAAGCAACAAATTATTATGACAAAGGATGCAGTTTAAAACATCCGGAAGCATGCCTTCATGCAGGTTTAATGAGAACAGCAGATAGTTCTGAAGTAAGTTGCCTTTTAACACAACTGATGAAATACATATGCGACGCTGGAAAATCATGTTTATTCTAATTACTCTAAGTTAGAGTATCTTATAATAAATTATTATTAATAATATATGTAAAGATTAATTATAACGATATTATATTTCTTTCTTTAGGCACCCAAAGATAAAAAGCTAGCTTTAGATTTCTTCACATCGGGATGTGAGCTAAGGAGTGGAATGTGTTGTTTCTATGTGAGTTTACAATTTTCAGTTCATATCAAATATATACTTAATTGTGTATTAACTAATACTCCTTTTTGTATGATTAAATTCTAGGTGAGTGGCATGTACATCTCCGGAATCGAGAATGTCGTGGAGAAGAATATGGAAAAAGCATTCGAATACAGTAGTAAATCGTGTGAGTTGGGAAATATGTATGCTTGTGCCAATGTTGCTCAAATGTACTTGAAGGTAAGACTTCAAAATTTAAAAATCATACTTGAATACAAACTCTTCATGTCATACAATTATTGTGGAAGCAATTACAAAATAAATTTTATTGTTTGTCTGCAGGGAGATGGAGTACAACAAAATTTAAAGAAAGGAGAAGAATTCAAAAGAATAGCACTTGACATGAATGATCAATTAACGAAAAGTTTTAGAACTATCAATTTTGAAGAAGGAGCATAACCATTTAAATTCAATACACTGTTATGTAAAAAAAATATATATCTCGTTGTCTTAGTTCAAAATTGACCTTACTATTATGGTTGAGGACATTGAAAAAATATAGTCAGTAGATTATTACCGTTGGCCATCGGCCTATTTTCGAATTTAAAGTGTACAACAATCATTTTTTTTATTATCAATGATAATTTATCATCATATTAAATAGTCAAATGGGGACGTGATTGAACGACTTAAAATAATATTGCAGTAGACAAAATTTTGATGTTTTTTTATGTTAGTCCTTGTCATCTCACTCCAATTGTTGACTGGTATTTATACTTTTAAAAATCTAACCTTCATTTTTTTTCATGCAATAATTGATACTAAGTAGTTTTCATACTTGAGATTTCTCGAATAATCTACATTTGAAACAAGGACTAATTCAATTTAGAATTTTAATGATGAGATCAGCAGGACAGTACAGTGGATTTCCAGTCCTCACTTTTTCAAAATTCTTTAGACTCTAAATGCATTCTCAAGTTACTTAAATTTTAGATCCGAATTATTATTCTAGTTAAAACAAAATGCAGGTCTCATTCTCTTGATATCTTATCAATCAAAACTAATACGTGTCGACTGGTTGTGAATCACAACTTGTGAGCCTGAAGAAACGATGTCATTCTTATCAATTAGCTACAATTTATCACAAAAGTTGAATATCATATATGAAAACTAATGAAACTTGAAAGGAAGCATGTGCCCACTTATTTTTGATGAAAATATTTTACAGAGAAGAAACATGATTTGTCTCATGTATTTCAATAGTAATGATTATTTATTTTTGTACTTTGTATATAAATGCAAATTTACAAGTACAACAATAATAATAACTTTAGGGCACCCACTAAAAGTACATGTTTGTACAACAGAAGAGTCAAACAATTGGACCTATATGAATACAATAGAACCATTCGAAATCTGTTAACAGTTAACTTACGATTAGTAATACAAAGATTGCATGGCTTCATATGACTCATATCATCAACGTCACTTTCTAACTGCCTCCTCACAAACATTACTTGGGTCTTGGGTGTATAATATTTAAAATATTTTATATAAGAATAGTCTTATTACAGTAATTATATATAATTGTTCAAAAAGTCATATGTATTTTGTTTACTACTGAATTTCTCCTTTTCCCTATAAACAGTACTTACACTCAAAACAAGTTTATAGACAAGTATATTATCAGGTGCTGCTTTAGTTGTATTGCTCAATAATAAGCAATTCGCTTATTAATCTTAACAAAATAATATCCTATAATTAAATTGTGTTTAAGTGTTGGACCAACACTGTGTGAGTGTACCATATACTTATGTACACTTAATAGAATTACCATCACCACATAGCTTTGGGTATTCTAAAAAAAATTATAACCAACAGCAATAGTAACGATGAAATAACAAATGAACAACAATATAACAAAATTATTATGAAGGAACTTAAAAATTTTAAGTTAAAATTACATAAATACCATGTGCATAGAAGTAAGCAACATAGTAGCTTAGTAGTGTAAACCAAAATAAGTCTGTAAAACATCAGTACAGAGCGGAAAGGTAGCCAACATTATTACAAAATACCTTATTATGTGTTTATATATGCTTTCATAATGAAAGCCTTTCATTCATTTCCATTTAATGTGGAAATCGTAAAAAAATATATAATAGTTATATACCTACTTAAGTGTAATATATTTAATTAAATAGTTAAAGATTGAAGAGGTAACTTAAATTAGCGACATGAAATTTATAAATTCGGAGCATTTCGATTTCCGACAGCGTGAGCAATGATACAAATAGGTGTTTCACAACATCAATGTAACACGAGTGTGCATTACAGGAAAATATTGCAATAACATTGTATGTATAATAATATAGCTATATCGAATGTATGATTTTAATAGAGGAAACAATACAGAACACGCTTTGTCTTTAAGTAAAAATAAGACATTTTAAAGTTACACAATATAAATTAGAATTTTTAGAGCTTACTATAATTGTTAACACAAAACTCAAACTATTAGAGTTTTATCCTACAGTATTAGATAATATTCTATAATGAAAGTTCATTGTATTTTAAATAAAGTGTTGCATTGAGCCAAAAAAGGAAAGTATATTATATACATAAAAACAGAATTTCGAACTCACGTCGAAGTAGGGCAGGTGTACGCCAATCAAGTTTTGATCAAGAACAAAATAAACCATCAAACATACTTACTCAAGTCATTACGAGAAAATTATATTAGGCGTCAGGATCATCGATTTCTTCAATAATTAAACCATCTGGCTCCACTGATTTTTGTCTTTTCGAGTCATTTCGTGGACGTTTTGGAGAATTCTTGCTCTTGAGCCCACCCTTCACATACTGACTCACCAATTTTTCCATTTCTACTCCAGAAGCCCAGCTGAATAAATAAGGAGAATACATATAAAATTTACATTTAATCAAGTAAATTTTATACAAAGTAATTATTAGATATTCTCATACAGAAACATATTCAACGGAAATGTTAACCATGTATTAATTAGTATATATTACGTATTTAAATGTTCAAAAATAAATTACTTGGAGGAGTCAAACACACGCTTGACCGTTCTTCTTCGACCAGATCGAGACTCGGGAGATATAACTGTAGTACGAGATCCTTTCTCATCATTGACTTCTGGTGTACTCGGCTCTATGGTATCTGAAGAAGTAGGAATGAAGGAGTCCGTTGGCACATGTTCATCCTCTTCAGTTGTTTCTTTATCTTCTATCATATTGTCCAAACTAGGTTTTAATTCTGAGTGTTTTGTACCATTACTAGCCACAGTTTCTTTTACTACTTTGGTTGTTGATTTTTTCTCAGCTTCGTCATCTGTTGACAAAACTGGTTGTTGTTTCTCTTTAGTTTCTCCCAACGACTCAACTGTGATGTTGGAATTATTATTAGTACTGGATTTGGCAACAGATTTAACAGATATGATTTTTGGGCCAGAAGGTGATTCTGGTCCACCAACTCCTATTTGTTGGTTGGTTGGAAAGGATCGATGTGGACGTTTCACAACTTTTACTTGTCTCTTTTCTTGTGGTTTGGCATATGGATATTGGTGCGGTTTGGCCGTGTCAACAGGAAGACTTTTATTACCATCCTCGGCAGCTCCTCCTGTAGTACTCTCATTTTTCTCAGCAGTCTTTCCCTCTTGTTGTTTCACAGGATTGCCAGACGACGTTCTCACCACATTCATTTTACCCGAAACTTTACCCGAAATATGATCGTTGATCAGAGTCAAAGCATTGCCATTGAGAGGAGGTTTAGCAACTGAAACCAAGAAAAGAGAAAAAACATTATTAATAAATTGTTAATTTAATTAAAAATTATTTGATTTAATATTTTAACATGTAAAATGTACTAATAACAAAATATATTGTACCTTGAATCATTTTGCCAGTTGTGGGATCTCTCTTAAAAATTTAAACATAAAATCATGATTAAAATTTTTGTACAAAGATTATATACTTGTTTTTACAATATCGAAGAGTAATGAATTTACTTAATTCAATTTCGTATGATAACCATCAACAATAAATTCATAATTAACATTGTATACATATATGATGAAAATACTGACCTTAACAAAAATAACCTTGTGATTCGCTGGAAGTTTGCCACCAGAAGCTGAAATCAATTTTTGTCCATCAGCACTTAGAACAATCGTGCTCTTTTGTGATACACCTGGTGAAGTCTTGGTAGACTTTAAATTATTGTTTGAATTTGATTTTTCCTTCTCTCCGGACGGTTTTCGTTGTTTTGACAAGGCTACTTTAGTATCTTCTTCTGACATGGGCTTTAATTCAGGAAGTTTGGTTCGGTGTTTCTTACTCTCGATTGTAGTTGATTTTGGAATGGTAATCACACGACCAATTGCTAATTCCATCTCTTTTTTTGGAGTCAAAAGTTCCTCTGTAGAATCTGTCTTTTGTTGGTGTGGTTGTTTTTCGTTGGTCACTTCTTTCTCGATTGTCTTTGATGTTGATGATTCCACGGACAGTTTGGGATCATTTGGAGTCTCTTCTTTTTCAGCAGAGGTAGTCTTGGCTATCGAAATAGGCTTTGAAGGTGGAATAGATTTTGTAATAGTAATCGAGTCTTTGACAATCCCAGTCCCACTTTTTTGCTGTGCCGGCTGTTGACCATTTAATTGTTGAGGATCAGGCTTTTTCAAAATGTCTGGTTGCTTTTTGAATCTTTCACTCCATTCTAGAAAACAACAATAAATTATATGCAAATTATTAGAGATAAACAACAAAAATATTATATAATTATCGTGTTTGTACTCGTTAATGAAACAAGTACATAAAATATGTAACCATTTTATTTTTCATGATATTGATTCAACATATAGTTGAATAACCATTGAAAACAACAATTCGTTTAGATAAATGCTACTTGTATAAAACATGCAAAATAATTCTTACCTCTTGCCACAAGACACCGAACAGCATCAAAAGCATTTCCGTGGGCATAATTATTAATGTAGTCACTTTTAAATATACTGTCCACGACTATGAAAGCAAATTTTTCTCTCACTGCATCAAAGCGTTTCTCCACTTTTGTAAAATAAAAAAAAATAATTTGTTAGATTCCAGAATGGTAAATATATTACTGATTCCTATCTACTTTAAACAAATATATGTAAGTATATACCTAACCAACAAAATACTACATAAATACGAATTTATAAAAAAAATTGTCAATCACAAAAGAATTATCAAGAATGTTAAATAGTTAAAAACATTAAATCAATGATACCTTCAATATACTCTTCATAAATCGCTTCAACTTTAAGGAATTCTTCGTGACACTTGGAACACATGTGAACTTGTCCATAATGATTAAAATGAGGAAGGAATTGAATGCCAAAAGATTTCGTAAAAATCTCCTTTAAATTCTTCAGTTCAAAGTGTGGTCCTTTATCCTCCCCCCCAGAATGGGGACCATAGCATAGTAAGCCTGAAAATATTTTCATGAGAATTAATTATTCAACTTTATCTCACAACACTAATATAAGTATACAAAATATATATACTTTTCAAAATCAAAAGGTATCATTGAAAGCATCTTTAAAATCATCGTAATGTTACACTATTATTAAATAAATAGGAATATCATAAGTAATTACAACTCGCAATGTACTATTGCGAATCACAATTTGCGATATATGATATGGAATTCATATTACGGATGACAAAAAAATAGTTACAATAAATTACGATTACATTATGAAAAAATACTTGTACACACCACGACATGAAAAATTAAAAATTAAATTATCTTACATTTATCTTCATTGTTAGCTACATCCAATGGATTAGAAGACGAGTTGTCCACTTTTCTTCCCTGCCTAGCGTTGGTGGTCCTCATCTTATTTGTTTCCATTACCGAATGCTTTTATCATGAAAATCTAATGTCGAAAAGTCAATTTTAATTTCAACACTGTAGTCCTGATGATTCTGTTAACTGAAGTATATATACATGTATGTGTGTATATATGATAATAATAAAATCCTGTTGGAGTTCTGCAAATAAAATAAAATGTGCAACAGAGTAATTAAATTTAGTGAATGTAAACACAAATACTTAGTACACACACATTTGTCACAATTAAAAAAATTATGAATCAAAATTTTCAATATTAGACAAACCTTTAATAGACGGCGGTTTTGTACTTCACAACTACAACGAGAATGTTTTTTTTTCTAACACAACACACAATTGGGTGATGAAAACGAAAAATAAAATAATTTTGAACAATGGACAAGACTAAGTCGGTTGGGTCAAGGATGACGAATGTCCAATGAAAAATGAGTAGTAATTGTAATTATCCGATCCATAAAATTATTGTATTTTAAGTTGTTATCACTGAATTGTTTACTGGAAATTCGCATTTGATTTTAGCGAGACAATTTTGGTGGTGGTGGAGTGAACTAACGGGAAAAATAAAATTTTCAAAGGAGTCCACACTGAATTTCAACAAAGTACTTTGAACAGAATTATTCTTAATTATTGCGATCGTTTTGAACAATATAGACTCATCCAAGATATTATTATTGTGACCGTCAATGTCCACTCATGTTCCAATGCAATTGACCCGAGAAAATAATGACCGGACTCAGAATTATATTATAGATGGCGATCGTGACATGACCGGGTCACGACGAAAACTAGTGAATAAGTAAAAATATGCAGTATTCGAAAATATCGAAGGGTCTTTTATGTAGTACAAAATAAAGGCATCATGCTTATCCACCAAGTACCCATTAAAGTAGAGAACATCAAACATATGTAAGTACAGAGACGGGTAGAATAAATATGAAATATGTACTTGGACATGAAATATGTATATAGTACTTATGAGTCAATTGATGAAAAATTTTTGTTTGAAATGTAATATTGGCCATGAAAATAAAGTATTTTATATACTATGCAAATGATTTATGAAAGTACAAAACAAATTTTATAAGACTGAAAGAAAAAAGTTCGTATTTATTTTGCTCATCATTTGTTTAGGAAGAAAGAAATATTATTTGAGATGTGGTTTTTACAATTCATTAAAGTACTTGTGTGTGTACAAAAATATTATTCATTGAAATCTCTCATAAATAATTTTACCGTTTTCACACTATTAAATAGTGTTTTGAAGAAAGATGAGATGAAGAATTAAAAAAATTTGACTTCCAGGTCTTTATCGGTGCGAAAGTCAAAGACGGCAAAAATTAATTTTTTAATTAATTAAAATTAATTTGCAGCACCCGACTCATGTGGCACTACAAATGCTTCATCAGATGAAGGGTTTTTAACACAATGGTAGTTTTAATTTATAATAATACCATATAAAATATTATTATTAAAAATTGGAATTTCCACTGAGCCGACCATCTTCCTTCATCTTCCACATTTGTAGGTTCCATTTAATACTTTATATAAATTCTTTGAAAGAATTTCATTCTATTTTTCTTTTTGTTATTTTTTTTCTTTTTCTTTTTTTGATATTTTTTTTTTGTTATTTTTTTGTTATTTTTTCTTTTCTTTTTTTTTTACTTTTTTTTTAAAATTTTTTTCTTTCTTTTTTCAACTTATTTTATATACTTACTCAATTATTAAATTCAACTTTAGAACAATGTTTATATTAAACGGATTCAAAATATAAGAAATTTTCTTTCTTTTTTAAAACATGGATGTGCGTAAGACTCACATCCATTCATAAAATCATTGATTCATTATGAATCATTCATAATAATAAATACTTTAAAAACTCAATTTAAAAAAAATAAAGTTACAATTTTCCAAATTCTTACAAAAAAAAAAAGAATTTTGAAGCCCTTGGAAATTAAGTGAAGAAATGAATCAAGATGCAGCAGAATTGACGATATGAGATTTTTTGTTTCATGTAGATGCTCCATACTCCATTATGTAGTTTTCATTATAACTTTCTCCTCTTTTGTATTGGATAATCCTGTCTCCTCTCTCCCTGAATTGACTCGACTTTTGTACTTTCAATTTTACTTTCAGGATGATTGATGACTTTCCTTTAACTTTTTTTTTGGCCTCGACTCACTACCATGAAACGCCCGATGATACACACACACACAATATAAATACCAGATTCTGATTACCATTGGACATTTTATTCTATATTCTCCCATTTTGGCTGCTACTCATCTTGGAATACGATGACGTCCATGATGAAAGTAGTAATATAGTAGTACAGATAAGTCATCTAAACGGTTTGCTCTTTTGCAAATCTTTTTTTTTTGAAAAATTTCTTAAGGGTCACCATGAATGATGGACCAAATCATTTGGCCTATTGGTTTTGACAGGAACTGATTTGTGTGTGTGTGTAGAAGACGGTCAACAAAAAAGGGATAGATAGAACCATGGACTCATCATTTCTGACTTTTTCAAGTTAATATTTGTAGACAATTTATCGGTGACTACACACTTCTTGTATAATTTCAAGTCTCCTTCCTACACAACAGTGCTTGACTTTTTTTTTCTTTTTGTATCGGACTTTCTCTCGTTCATTTTTGAAAATGAATCTTTTTTTATCAAACTGGCTTTGATTGACTTTCTCTAATTTGGTGAAGATCATCAAGAGGGGTAGTCAACTTGAAGACAAATATTCAGATAAAAAATACTCTCAAAAAAACCGAAATGGTAGGCCCATAGTGACAAAGCTGCAAGAGAGAAAGAGTTACATTCTCTCTCTCCTTCACTCCTCACGATTGGAGTTGTGGGGGGGTTGACTAAAAAGGTTTCATTTTTCTATTTCTTCACCATGGATAGAAATTTGTGTGTGAAATAAAGGTGAATGATGCTGATAAAGATTGAAGAAGGTAAGGTAGAGTAGACAGTAAGTGTAGGTGGGTAGGTTATGGATATAGAGGTGATGTACTGAAAAAAGGAGGTGACAATTTCCATCTGCTTCAAAAAGGTTGACAAGTGCACAAAAAGACACACACACATGGAAAAATCCAAACATAAAGCAATGACTACACCAATCTGAAGAGGGTTGGACACTGATCATGCCGTGTTGAGTTGTGTGTGTGTGTAGTGAGTTAATTCCCGGGAACCATTTGATGAAGATTTTTGAAATTAATTTGATCGACCATAAGAGGACAAAGATGAAAAAATCTCTTTTTGACCATCATGATGATGGAGAAGAAATAGACAACTGAATTTTCTCACACGTTGAAACCACAATCTCTCCTTACAAGTATATTGTTGTAATACTCCATTCTAGATAAAACCTTGGATCTCTTCTCATTTAAAACCATAGATCATCTTTGGAAATTGGAATTCAAGTTATAAACTTACAACCGTAACCATGTGTGTATTTCATAGTACGCACAGGTGAGGGAGTTAACATAAAAACCTTCATCCATTTCTTTTGCCCCCATAATAAACGTTGACAACATGGACAGGATTGGGAAGGACTCTAATAGAGACTTTCAAAACAAATTTTTCTCTCCTAGGATAATTATAAATTATTTTTAACTTGTATAATTTTTTTACGCTGTAATCATTGGGCCTGCCCCTCTCTTTCTCTCTTCATTCATCTTCCAAAGTTCTAGATAGACTCTCTGTCCCCTTGTAATACAATGGATTTGGATGATCATGAGGATGACCTGTCTTGCTTTGTCCCGTTCTTCCCCAACACGACAATTCATATTTTGAAATGATGACCTGTTTTGTTCTCTTTACTTTTTTTCTCTCTCAAATCGTCCCTGAGTGTTGTTCTCCCTTGTACAGTCTCTCTCTCGGAAAGTTTTACACAAAGAGTGTAAAATATTTCTCCCTGGAAATAGTAATAAAGCTTCTCTTTCTCTCTCAATTTCGGGTACCTCACTCTTTCCTGGCTGTGTAGATAATAGTCCCTGGCTGTGTAGACATACTTTTCCCTGGAATCTCTGGATCTCTTCACTTACTACCGTACGGAGGTGGTTGAGGACAGTGATGATGGATGGATGGAAACGGAAAACGGATGATTGGCTAGAGATCACAGACCGAAATCACATCAGTCCGTCGAAGATGGGTTAAGGTCAAGAGTTCTGTCTCAACTCTCTTTACGAGAAGTTAAGCTCGGACTCTGACTCAGACCCCGACGGACCTCGTAGAAGCCAGTGAAAAAGAGGACTTTGGTCGTCAACCGTGTCACGGTTTTTTTTGTTGCGGCGATCCCCGCTGGCACCGAAAAATTAAAACACAGTGCAATGAAGATCCAGCGGTCACAATTAAGGACACAGCTTGGTGGTCGAGAAAAACACGACCCGCTCCGCAAACCACAACTCCTTGGAGCTGGTTGCAGTCGATTCGAGAAACACGAATCGGATACCTTCGATAGCTCCCGTTGAGGGAGACTTTCGTGAATTTTTTTTGTTGCAAAGACAAGTTGCAAAAAATACAAAGATTTTTTGAGTGTAGTGCGTGGAATGATGCCTTGATGGTGATGTTATTTGCCTTTCCAGAAACTCTCTCGAGATTTCATGGAAAGCCTGGCTGTTGTGTTGTCTTACATCCTCGTGACACGAGGGCAACTAGCTCTGAAATTTTCAGCATGGGTAAACGCATCCTGCTATTACACAGAGCGGCTGGGAAGCTATCTGAAATTCCTTCTCTGTTCGCTTATTTTCTTTTTCTCTCTCTCTTTCTCTCTCTCTTTATTATCTTCAACTGCCTTTTTTTTCTCTGTATGAACGACTGCCAACCGGAAACACGGTGGTCAGAAGCACCTTCCCCTTTTTTATTTTTTTTACAAATATTTGATTTTTCATCAACCAAGAGTCACTTGGTGAATTTCTGCTCTTTTTTTTGCAAAATTTTCAAAGCTCCTACCCGCCTCAGGTTGGCCTCGCACCGCACCTGGCTCAGGACTTTTTTTTCACGGGGGGAAGGACTCAGCATGGGAACGTTGACCCCAGCTCAAGAAATATTTACAAATCTGTAATCACACAAAAAGAAATTCATATAATTAAAAACTTTATTTTTTGGAAAAATAACAAATCAATTCTTCTCAAAAGTCAAACCCAGAATAAAACACTAAAAGTTTTTTAAAAAAACATAACTTACCAAAATTGGTGATGGGACCGGGGATGAGATTCTGTGTTCATAGTGCAACCTCAAGTTGAACAAATTGGGAAAACTAAAGGACTAGTGGAAGGCAGCTTCCATAGAGTGGCTGGTGTGTCATCTCTCTTTTTTCTGAAATCTGATTTTTTTTCAAACGAAGCTCACAAAGTTCAATGATGAATTCCTATAGTTAAAATTTGGACACTCTTCTTGATTTACTGACTAATTCCTATTGTACAGATTCTTAGCAATGGTGGTGTCCACCTTGACATATTAATTTATATGTAATTTCTGTTAAATTTTTTGTATTAAAATGAGGGATGAGATTGGAATGGTAGAGACAAAATATTTAGTGAGATGATTCTCTTTACTTGATCATGTTTTCACATTGTAAATTTGGGGAGCTCTTAGCCTTCTTGAACGCTTCTCTATCAATTTGATTTTGGCTAGTTGATTCAATTTTTCTTGTACTTGACTTAATAGAATATTTGATATAATTCTTAGATTTATGATAAATCATTTATCATTGTAAAATCCTGCATCTATTATTTGTTTTCCATTTTCGTTGACACATGGACAACTGGAAATCATATTGTATTGAAATTCCTTTCAATTCTTCTTGAATATTCATTCTACCTAATTAATTCTCAGGGTCTCATCTATACATAGACTAAAAATACTTAACTCCATATAATTTGTATAAAATATTCTTCTATTCATTATTTTACAAAGGCATGGTGCCATTATTTTTGCTCTCTCTCTTTCTCTCTATTATTTCATTGATTGAGCTTGACAATTCAATTGAATAGTTTTTGCCAAATTTGACTTCGTAATACCATGAGGAATATTGATAAGGTCACGAGCTGGTGCTCTATAGCTAAGCTGCTTTTTTTGTCAATTTTGAAAATATCTTAAACTTGATAACTTCTTTATTTGAGATTTTGAAAAATGGCAGGGGGTGCAACTTGACGATGGCTTGTGTAGTATTGTGAGTAGGGATGGATAAGGAATCTTTAGAAGTTTAGTTAATCTTGTTTCTTTAAATTCTTCTTTAAATGAATAGAGTGGAACAACCAATAGTAAACCCTTCTCTCTCTCCTACAAAAATTTCTTGCTCTCCTTTCTCTCTTTCTGTAGTACTTAAGCGCTTATAGATTGTAAATACTTTTCATCTTCTACCTGTAGAAAATTTTTCTTCTTTTCTTTCAACTGGATATTTTGAGCTTAATTCTCTCTCTCCATTCAGATCTAGAATATACATCCAGACGGAGCTGGAGTACTTGATTAAAGAAGCTCTCCACTGATTGAAAAAATCTAGTAAAAAATACTCTCATCTTCTCAAAGACTGCAGGACAAAAAATTAAGGTGACTCGAAAATTCTTGTGACTCTTATGGACATGATTTTGTCATCGATGTGGATGAATTCTTGAAAATGTAGTTTTGACTTAAAGCTTGAATATAGTTGAGAAATAATTGGGTTGTGCCAATGGGCCAAGACCAACATAAAGAGGAATACCAACAGAAGTGGCATCCAGTAATACCAAAGGAACATATATAAAAATATATGTAAGGGAAATCATGGACTCGATATATACTCTGTAGGCTTAAATATTTTCTTTGATGATAGAGTGACTCATGAAGTGATGGGAAGGTGACCAAAAAGTCCAGATGAAAGGTAGTAGTAGTAAAAGAAGAAGCCCTTTGAAAACGGATTAGAATAAAAAGTCCTTTCATGGCTGCCTGTAGACACACAACTCTCACACACAAATACCACTCAGTTAGTTTATACCCTTGAATAAAAGGTGGGTGGGTAAAGCACAAAAAAATTTAACATTGACCTTGATTGATTCATAGCGCGCATCTGAATATCTTAATAGAGGAGAGGATGAAAAAAGGCTTGCTAATTTGAAATTATTACTTGCTTACAGCTTGTTACACAACATTGAAAAAGATGAGTCCAAAAAGATGATGAGGTGTGCGAATGTGGGGGGTGTGGAGTGCTGGAGTCGAGGCCTTGTGATTTTGCGAGATGCGAAACCTTGTGATGCCCAGATGCTTGTGTGTGACAACAGTGTGGGGAGTCAACCAAACCCGAGACATTGAAAATAAAATAAAAACTTCTTTTGTTTTCCCCCCCGAATACAATTAAAAGCCAAAAGAAATGACTCTGCGGGTGTTGACAGCGACACTGATGAAGAAGAAGCAACAGATTTTATGAAGTTTCATTCAAACTCTTTTTCCAATTTTCATATTGACAGCCGCCGACGTCGAAACGTCGCGATCATTTTTTATTCTTCCAATCTGCATTCATCATACGGCAACAAATGAAGGAACTTGTCATCTTAGTGATGATTGGTTGCATCTTAGTGACAGCCATTATATAGGAGCTGTTGATAACTTGACAATAACTAAATAGAGACAAAGAAACTTGCCCGCACAACAAAACTTAGTTCCTTAAATTTTTAAATATATATCATATATATATATATAACGACTTGCTCATAAGCTCCTTAAATATTGCTAATTGATTTTTCTTGCTAACTTCATGGAATCCATGATTGACACATTTTTCTCAATAGATGAGTGCTGATTCTTTTGACTATATATATATATATATATCTCAACATTATATATCAAAATAATTTCAGGAAACAGTTTTTGAAGAATGTTTTTTTTTGTTAAAAAAAATAAAGTATACAGTTACATATTTGGGAAACTTTTCACTTGAAAACTTGAACTTCTTTCAAACATTACACGACTGCATTGAAGAGACTCTTATTGAAGGCTGACAAAAATAAATATTTGGCCTGGACAGGAACCTGCATCATGATGTGTCCCTGGAGGTGTGTGTTCCTACACTGACCCTCTATTCTCCTTCTTTCTCTTGTGACTTCTCTCTGTGTGTGATTCTCTCTTTTTGGGTCTGCTTTTTTTTGACGAGATAATTTGGAATTCCTTTACAGATGGTAGACTACTTGTCTGTCATTTTATCTGCATCTTGAACTTTTAGGTACTACAGGTGAACCGGTACAAAAAAAAATCCGACCACGATCGGGTACTGTGGGACAAAGCCTCACAAAAAAAAACACTTCCAACACAATAACACCACCTCATAATAAATATGATTCACCTCTAACGAACAAAACTACTATCTTTGTGTAAAATAATTTAGGAAACCTATGTAATTACTTTTTTTTAACAATGAAGACTTACAATATTCGCCGAAACGAAATGGGGAACAGCTCTCTTATCTCTAGTGAGATGAACCACAACAAATTTGGTAGGGGTGGAATCTTAATACAGTTGATTGATTTTTGACGAAAATTTAAAGGCTACAGAATTTTCTGACACCAAATGCATTCAATATTTACAACCTATAGTATGTATGTATAGTAGTAATATATAAAATGTCTTACGAATAATGATAATAATGAAGTAATTTCATAACCACTATTACAGACTATCGATCAATAAACCGTATACATTTACAATAGATAAAATATATGAATAAATGATGTTTTTTGAATAGAATATATATATGTAGTTTCAACTTTATCTGAAGAACATAGCACAGAGAGCTGCAGAAAACGAAGGACTTAATCACACGTAAGGAATTCCAATTTTTAAAAATAAACGACGGAGCAGACACGTTAAACACCTCTTTTGTCACGAAACTTCAATGATTCTGTCTGTGAGCCTGTGATAAACTTTAAAGGAACTTTCCCAATACCATTTATACCTCAACGTATAATATTGTTATAGTATAGTACATAATGAAGATATCTTGTGGAGAACTTACTGATCTCTGTTTTGATTTTTTTTTCAAAAAAAATATAATATCATCTGTGTAGAAACAATTTTTGGGGAACCAAAATGAAAAACTCCAGTAGTAGTAGTCTGATTGATGATGCATCGTATCTTCTATATATCCATCTCCTCTTAAACTCGCTTCTTTCTTCTCCTGTCAACCATGTTTTAACATGGGGCCTTGACTTTTATCCCTTTCTCTCTTTTCATCTCGTAATAATCGAATCTTCCTTTTAGGGTTGATTTGTCTCCACAATGTTAAACGGATCCTCTTAAATTGGGGCTAAAAAAATCTCCTGTATTCAAGACAAGAAAAAAAACGACGACCACCAAATACCCAAAATTAACCTCTGAACCATGTATGAACTATGTACGTAATTGGTACTTTTTTTGTTATTATACGTAATCTACCACACGATGATATTTTTAAAAACCGGATATTAATTAGACAAGCGAGCGAGCGTAGTGCATCATCTCCTCAACAAAAACTATAAACAAAATCTCGAGATTTGTGTTGAACAACACCTGTAATACTCAAAAACACCAAACATTTCTTCCTCTCGTGAACATTGTCACTTATTATGCCTTTATAATAAGTAATAATTTTCTTATATAGTAAGTATAAAAATTCATAATGTATACTTGACCTCAGAGCTCTATAGCTCTACTTTCAAAACTTTTAATCATAAAGAATTATCAATCCTTGGGGGACTCCTCCGCTGCAAAATTTCTCATCAGGATGGAATTTATCATATCTCTGCATTAACTTATAGAGAATGCCTCGAACAACATTTAAGCCTCAATGGAATGATTATTTAAAATAACTATGAAAATATTTTTTACCATCCATTCTTTTTTTAAAAAAAATCACAAAGTTGATTGATCCGGATTTATTTCCCCGATATCGAATTTTACCGTCCGGTAATTAGCTAGCAAACTTAATCGAAAAAATCTACAAATCTCCCGTATTGTACAATGTACCTTTTCAAAATTGAAATTCAGAAACAAAGAGAAAAAAAACACTCTTTTCCACATTTACAAACCATTTAGGAATGAAATATTATCATAATGATAAAAAAAACAGACGTCTATTTATACGTCAGCTTACCAACCAGGAAATTCACTGGCTTTGGTATCTTTTAGGGATCACCCTCTCTTTTGTTTGATTCATCGAATTTGAATTAATATGTATTATGAATACGGCAAAATTTTCCTCCATTCTCTTGTTTGGCTCAGGGGATCATTATCATTCTTTCAAAGACTCAATTTTTGTATACGAATAACATGTAAAGATAGAAAACTCAAAAAAAAAGAAACCCACGACGACAATTCAGTTAAGACCTTATATTATTTCATATTATTTTTGGTGCAAAATATATATATTCATGAAAAAATTGTACCCATGAACCGACCAACGAAATGGCGAAAATCCTCAGACTTTTGTTGATTGACTTAACTCCAAATAGTTCCAGTCTAATAAATGGATCATGTAATGGGTTATACTATAAAATAAGAAGTAATTAGAGGCGGCTTCTCTCATACCAACAACACCATTTTGATCTCTCACTCTGACGGTGATTTGAATTTTCCAAGTCTCGTTTCAAACTTCTGGTTGAAAAAGAATAAAGTTAAATTTTCCCCCACCCCCGTAGATAACCCCGAATATTTTATATTTATATAGTGATGATGGAAACACTATTTTTTTAAAAACTAATGTAATTCATGTAAATGATTTTTTGTTACAAACTACCCAATACACAATGTCGAACAAAGACTCATCTGATACCGTTTACCCTGGATCTCTTTCTGTCCTTGGAACTTGTTCGGGATGTGAACGAAATCTGATACTGTGATTGGACCTAGCCCATCGGTCAGCATATTTTGTGACTGTGTCCCATTTTGTCTCTCTCGCATTTGAGGACTCGATCTATTTCGATACTTAAATTTGGGCCAACACAGAAACTCCACAGAAAATTGTGAAGTTGATAATAATTACCCCGAAATTACACTAAATAATTAAAAATTATGCGTAGTATCTTACGATACGGAGAACAAACTCCCAATGAAGGGATTCTTGGTTCATTTTTCCGTCTTATGACTCTCTACTTAACCACCGGGCCTTTTCAGAAGAAGATTGTGAAGTAGTAGTATTTGGTTGACCTGACATGCCTTTCCCTGTCGCTGGGAACCAAGAGGCAGCCAACCCATCACTATTCGGCCGGTAGGACTGAAAGTATATTCAAAACTCCAATGAGCACAATCATCATGAACATTCAAAATAATTATAACTTGATTAATGTGGCTCAAAATCATCACAACAAAAATATCATAGTATTTGTCTGTATAAACATTTTATCATATATATTTTTTTTATCATTTCATTTGCTGGTACTAGTTTGTAGATACCGTGCATATGTACAAAAATTCAACACAATTTTCTAACCTAAATATTACTTAACATCAAGAGTAACAGTCTCATTTCATATTGTATTTTAGCACATGAAGATAAAAAAAGAAAGAAATCTACTCTGTGTTGACTTTATCATAATCAAAATTAAGAATAGAATTTTAATGATTTAAGGGAGAGATAATAATAGTATCCTCATTTTATAGGTAGTTAACAATAAAACTTATTCTTCTCAAATTTTAAACTCAAAAAGTCTCACAAATTTTTTGATATCATCTTCTACTTCTTTTGGTAAGAAAAGGGAACAAATAATAATGAAAACTTGAATATGTTGATTCTTTTTAAATATAGTACTATACAATATGCTATCAGTTAATATCACAATGGTAATTATCAGTTTAAAGAGGTTTCTTTGACTTTTGGACTTTAAAAAAATCCTCCTCCTTGTTTGCTAACTAATAGTAAATTCATAGTAATAAACAAATTATATTTTTTTGAAAAGTAATTCTTAACTTTAGAAATATTTAGTCTACGTTTTGATTTCTTTCAATTCATTAAAGAAAGAGTCTAAGCTAGATAAACAATTTTGTACAATGCTGTCCTTATTAGCGCTAAAGTCAACACTAGCGTTGTCCTCACCTACACTACTACTATTAATAGGTGTATAGTTAATTGTGACATTATAAGTAAAATTTTGAAGATTTTTCCTTTTTTCTTCTTGTTTCTTGGCTAATTCCTTTTTAGCCTCTCTCAGGGCATTGGAGAGGAGGGCTTCCGCCAGTAAATTTCCACAACGGGTCTTCCTTCTAATTTGTCTTCTTTTCATTGTGGTGTCTCCAATAAATTTCATGAGGGCTGCTGTAGTCAAATTTTTTTCCGGACTACAATTCTCCAAACTACTGCTTTCTTTGTTACAGTTTGTTGTGTCATTATAATAATTGACTTGAATTGGAGCCTTCATAGTGAAAAAATAGTCAAGTTACTTTTTTACGAAGGGTTGATGGATTGGGGGTATTAAAAAACAGCTTTCAAAATATCTTTCTCAATTGTTGTGGAGACACGGGATGATGAATGATGACAAATATAGTGTATAGTCTTAAGAAATTATAAGAGGAGACGACTACCTTTTACGTAAAGTGGCACACCAAAATCAACCTCTCACTTTTTTTTCATCAAAATTGATAAGTACAACCAGGATTTATTTTTCTACCAAATACAAAGAAAACCAAACGAAGAGCGAGGTAGTTACCTGTAAATAAAACAAAAAAAAAAAAAACAACAAATGATTAGTTAATGTCACAAATATTGTTTCAAAATTTATCATTAAATGAGTACTTATAAAACGATAATAATAATAATAACTAGAATATTCTGAGACGCAGAAAAAAACATACAAACAGAAAAGTAGATGGTACACAAAATATAAAAACTCATTCCAGTTGGTTAACTCACAAAACGAAAATTTTCCTATCTTAAAATAAAATAATGGGGAAGAAAATAACAACAACCTTGTCAAAGTACTTAAAGACGTCATAAAATAACACCATCAATTATAACAGACCTCCTGCTCCCCTAATTATACACCCTTTTCCCCTTAACTGAATTGAGAACGTTCTCATAGTGGCCCACTATGGTCTTAGTACATATCTACATACATAACAAAGGAAACCCATCTCTAACACGTCATGTACATACTAAAATTCAAGATGGCTACCTCAATGAAAACAAATGGAACAAAAAAACCTTGAACAAATTATGGGATCCTCAGGTCAAAATGACATGAAAATATTAAAAATAATAGCACTTTTTCTTCCTCATTCAAAATAAGTAATTTCTGATAAATATATCTCGTAATTCCAAAGTTTTTCTACAATATGGAAGTAATATGGCTGACTCACAAAGATAAAAAAAAAATAATAAAAATGTCAATTAAAAATATTTCTTACCTGATTTGAGTTTACTTAAAAATAAATTTGCACAAATTCACTCCTCCGACCGAGTTCGTGGGGTTGAAACTGCAGGATATGGGAACTAATAAATGATGCGAAATTTCTCGACAAAATGATTATTTTTCTGGATGAGAATCCTAAACACGTCCTTCCAATGAAACAGCCTAACTGGAAATGACGATTTTTCGCCTTTCTCTTTTTTTCCCCATAGAAACAAAACTCCTCCGCTCTAATGCTTAGAAGGGACTTCAAAGATGAAAACTAATCCCCTTAGTGTTAGTTAAATGCAACGTTTTTCATTTAAGGCGGAGGACACTCATTTTGGTTGTTGTGGGGTCCCCTGTGACGTCAGAATAAAGGCATTTAAAACCCACTCACTACAAAAAATTAAAGTTTGCAATAATGTCTATTATCACCCTTTCTTTTATTTTTATTATTGCACATTGTAGACATAAAACATGTTGCACAATCGGATGGGAATCATGAAAAATAAACTATCATTTTACTAGTAGTCGTATTGAAATTACGAAAAATATTTCTAAATAATTTTTGGTATCCAGTAAAATCTCATATTCCCACATACAAATGAGTCATGCAATTTCCATATAAAGGATGTGATGTAACACTCGTCCAAAATTTTCCATGATTTTTTTCTTTAAATCTACGGAGATATAGACTTAAAGCTAAGATTTTATTCAATTAAGAGTCGTTTCAATTAACTAACACTTGCTTTGATTTGTCAAGGTATAGAGTACATTTGCAGTTTACAGTTTAATATAGGGCGTTATTTAATTGACATTGAATTAAATTGTAAAACATATTTAGTTTGATAAGAAGCATTTAGCAGCATTTTGATAAAGAACTTTACTGTGGAATTTCCAGGAATTATTTATGGCGGTGATTCCCTGTATGTTTTCGTGTGGCCCTTTGTTCAAAATGGAAACAAGGACAAGCGTCCCTTGCCAAGGGAGGGTCTAGGGGCTAGGACTATGGTTTCAAGGGTCTGTTGTGAAGGGTATTTTAAAGTCTCTTGTTCTTCTCCATCTCTTTCATAGAAATTTGTTCTCTACATATCAACATTATAGTTTTTTACCTTTACAAGAATATTATTTTGTATTATACTAGGTCGGTCAAAAAGTTCCCGGCCTAACTATGTTCTAGACATGCTGGAATGAAATGAAGTATAGTATGTTGTAGACCAACTCTTTACAA
>JAQIVZ010000973.1:0-43822 GCA_034700945.1 Arrhopalites spinosus | reverse complement strand
GAAATACATGCAAAACTTTACTTACTTATATCTACAAAATTTAAGTCCAATTTATGTCCTTCATGGAAAACGGGTCTGAATTGAAAAATATTTCGTTTAAAAAAACTCTCAAATGCGTAAAGCGCAGTTGGACATTTTAGTCTCCTAAATGGATTGATTGTTTGTCAAACAATGTTTGATGACGTAAAAATATGTATAATTGGGAAATAATACCGGGGTACTATTTAGCGGGTCAATCTGATATTTTGGCATGAATTTTAGCCCCATGAGGAGTAGCTTTTCCAGTTTGACCCCCAGCGAGGCTGTAGTAGGCTCGAATAGAACAGATAAAATAATAAATGTTCGTCAAAAACGGAATTAAAATTCCCCACAAATGCAATCCCAAATATTTCCACTCTGTCCCTGAACTTGGAGTCTCTTCTCTCAAATCAATGGCCACAATTACTCCTTGGGTCATTTCCATTAAAATCACCCCCACCAACAGCCAATTGTTGATCAAAAAATATTTTTTTTTGCCCTATTAAAATTAAACCAAAATCAAATTAATTGAAAATTCATTTTTACAATTGTCAACTTACATCCCGACTTCCATAAGCCACTAGCAGACCCCCAGCCAAGAGCATGAAAATTGTTCCCATGAATATCACAGAGTAGCCTAAAAAACAAAGTAATTATTTTGAGCGCCAAAATTCAAATAAATGTTTCAATTTTCAAAACTTACTGGAAGTAGTCAGTCTCAAATAAATCCGTTCTGAGTCTGGCCTCCCGTTCTCCATGCCAGTTGACCCAAAAAGTTTGTGGGCGGCGTCCCGGGCAACTTGTGTGGTTCGTTTTTCAAATTGATTGTATATCTCGCCACAAAATGAATAAAACCATAGAGGTAAATGGACAGCTTCAAGAGTTCCAAGACCGACGCCCGAAGGGCAAATATAATTTTTGAGACATTTGAATAAATTTAAATGGGGACAAAAACAAGAGCAGAGGGATGCTTGTGGGGTTGGGGGTAAGCGAATGTAGAGGGCGTATGAGGCAAGGATGGGACAAATGAATAAAATTATGGGACCCAGTATCCAACACCAGGCAGAGATTAAAGTTTCCAAGTCTATTTTAGAAGAATTTACAAACCAGAATTCTATTAGAAGGATGAGGGCTTGAATTATTTTGAAAAATATAAATAGTAATATCCCCCAACAATGGCTCCTGATTGGTCCTCGCTTTCCCTGTGGAATTTCAAAATTTTGTTAAAATTTTAATAATTTTTATGTAAATTTTTTTGTCCTCACGAGAATGGCTCCACGTAGAAGTCTCGTAGCCGCATCCAAAATTTGGAGGGTGGCACAATTTGAAAATAAGTTCCAGACTGAAATAAATTTTTTATTAAATTATTAATCAAATTTATGAATTCCCGCATTTTTTTCAAAATGGTTGGCTTACGGATATGAGAAGTGAAGAAATGACGATCAATTTCATCTTGGGTTGGCCCAGTGGCAACATGAAAACTCCAAAGTAAGACGAGGGTTGGTGGGTACAACTAAAAAGAGCCATAGGAAATTCCCGGATATTTTGAAAAATCATATTTTTTATTTTTTAATCATCAGTTTAAAAAATAAACTTACAATTTCAAGAATGCCAATAATGACACAAATGATGGTTATATTTTTCGTTTCCAAGAGACTTTTTAAAAAACGACCAACTTCGTCTACAGCTTTTTCTATAATTTCTTTCAACCCAAAATCTTTTTCCCGCGTAATTTTAAAGGAATTTTGGCGCTCTGGGTTTAATTGATTTGTAAAATCCTCACGTGATTCTTGATTTTCAACTGGTTCCTCCAATTGTAGGTTTATTCTTGAGTCAATGGCCATGACAAAATTTGATAATTTTTATATTTTTCTTAGAAAGAAACAACAAAATTTATTGTCACTGCTATGAACTACAAAGTTAGCCAATGCTGGCTCAATAATGCAGACACAATTTTTTACTAATCCTATTTTAATCTTTTCTAAATAGCTGTAGACTATTGTTGATTATGAAAGATTAAACATGATCTCTAAAGCACTGTTGAGACAATATTTTGAATCTCAAATAAATAATTGAACAAAATATTTTCCATAGTTTTGAATAAAGCCCAAAGTCTCAGCTACATTTTATGGTTAAAAATGAGTTTTGATTTTTCTTGCAAACTTGTTGAAAAAAATTATGAATATTCTTTCCGCACAATTGATGGAGAAAGTAGACAGGGATGGCTCTGTTGTGGCTAAATGAATGGCTGAAAAATAGATGAGGGGGGTAATTACAACCGAGAAATGCCGAATAGACAAAAGAGAAAGAAAAGGATTGGGGAATTGTGTATGAGAAAGGGATGTTCAAACAAACGGACATTCTGATGCTATACCTATATAATCAACCATAGTCTTTTTTGCTTATATGCAATCGCAAATATTGTACTGTCGATGACACATTAAAATATGGATGGGATATGTACCATCTATATGTACGTATATATGGTAGACTAATAGTTCACATAGTGTAACTTTCTCCCTAAAATAGTTTCACACAAAAATTTGTAGCTGTGAAATAGAAATAATTTTTTTAAAATTGTTGTCATTTAAATTGCGAATGAGAGTAATAATAATGGAATTTACAGTATTTTACATTTTAAACTTTAGTCTAAATGTTGTGGGATTACTAAAATATTTAATTATTCATTTAAACTTTAAATTCAATACACAGCTTTGTCATATTAAATTGATTAAAAATGAATCAAAAAAATGTCTATGACTTTATTTTTTAGTTGCACAAAAATTTAAATTGTTGTAAAATGAGTATAACCTTTTTAAAATGTTTTATTAATATCCCCATCAATTAAATTTAAAATTGTGATTAAAATTGAATAAATTGATACTATGAGGCTGTCCACTTAATTGAAAATTAATTCATGACAAAAAGGAGCCACAGATTTTAAGGATGCTTGCATGGCTACAAAATAAAATAAAACCAAAAATTAAAATTATACCATCAAAGTTAAATATTTAAATTATTTGAATTTAAATTAACCCAAAGAAAATTTGATGCCACGAAAGGTGGAGATGTGGACCCTCAGATTTGGCATCACTTGAAAAGCATAGAGCCCACTAATGTGTGTTAACCTCAAAGGGGCCGATTTTCTAACAGGATTATCCCCATGCAAATAAATATGGAATGTCTTCAGCTCTACAAATTAATTAGCAATTAAATTATTGTTAAGTATGCAAATTAACTTATAAAAATAGTGACTACTTTTTAATTGTCCAATCCACGGTTGTCGTTCAAACCGGAAATAATTGTTCGTCCTCCTGTTGACAATGGGGCCCAATTCTTCTTGACAAACTTCTTCCGAAAAACCCGTCAGGGCGTTATCCCACATGACACAATAATACGGGGGTACTTCCAACAGTTCCAGATTCTCCAGTAGAGGCCACTGAAGGCACACCAAGGGCATAAAAGTTGTCAATCTACTCCCCGCATGAATCCTCAATTTCTTTACATTTGGACAAAAATTGACAAGTAGCCTCAAAGCCTCCTGGGGCAATTCATCACCACATTCCAAATTTCTAACTGTAAGAATTCCTCCATTTTTGTCCCCTTCATCCCTAAAGAGAAAAAATTGATCCCACTCCCTAAACCAATGAACATTAAGGGTCACCAAATTAGGGAAGGATGAGGTCAAATTACAGGTCAAGGGAAAGCAAGTCCATGTTGAATTGTATGAATTCCTTAGTCGTAATTTTTTCACGTTGTTCAAACAAGGAAAAAGAGAATTGGATTTTTCGTAGGGCAAAGGGGTCAACTCTAAATCCTTAAGGGTGATGGCGCTACTAGTTAAAATTTTGAGAAAAGAGTCAACAAAATATTTGAGAGCTTCATCACTCGGGCCAATCTCATCTGGCGGCCATTGAAGGGAACAGGGGCCACATTTTTTTATTTTTGGTAAGGCATTAGCAAAAATAGTGAGGTCCTTCATGGTGGCCATGTTGTCCAAACGAATCCATTTAATAGTTTGAACCAAGTGCACCATCTTGAGGTTGACGAGACAATTAAACCATGCATTTGTGACGTTGTCCAGACTCTCCAGATTTGAAGCAGAAATTAAAAATTTTTCTATTGTTTCATCCTTCTCGTTGTAATTACAAGGGATTGAAATTTTTTTAAGGGATGGGAGCACAATTTTATCTTGTGGCGTCCAATTTAAATTAAAATTTTCAAATAATTTAAGGGCCCTTATATTTGGCGCTTGGGTTTGAAAAAGATGGGAAATTCTTTCTTTTGAATTTAAATGGCCAGTGTTGACTAAAGTCAGGGACTGGATGGTGGGTCCTACGAGAAAAAAGAATTTTTGAAGTTCGACCAAGTCTAAGGGCCCCCTCAGATGAAAACCAGTTGAAGGGAATCGATGGGAATGGAGGAGAAGATGATTAATGTTTTTAATGGTTTGATGGGGACTTAAGGGGGGTAGGGAAATTATTTTTGTTTTGAGGGAGTCAACCCGAATAAAATCAAATGTGGTGGCATCCCTCCAACCCAGAGAGACCCTTCGACAACTTTTCAAGTCTTTTGTGGACAAACATTTGGCAATTATTTCAAAGATCTGGAAATCAATTAACTATTTAATTAAAAATAATCATCTTTTAAATAATTTAAAGATGATTAATTTAAAAATTGTGGACGTACCAAGGGGATCCGGATCAATTTTTGTAGGGTTGTCTCCTCACTTATACTCTCCTTTTTTTTGGCCCGAGTCATGTCAACTGATGGCACCAATTTGTCCAATGAGGGCCTCTATTGTTTAAGTTTCAAGGAAGTAAATTACAAGTCTATAAATGCCCTTAAAGGCTCTATCCCCTCAGGGGTTAAATCATTGGATTGGTTTAAAATTTATTTTTTGAAAGTCATTGAAATGTAAAGAGTAAAAAAATAATTGTAATTAAATGATTGAAGGCTTGTACCTAAAAGATGACACAATTAAATGGGGCAAATGAAGGGCAGCTGATGTGAGTATTGTAAAAAAAAAAAGTGGGGCAAGTGGAAGAGGACAAAATGTTGGAGTTGAATGGACCCTTCTAAGGACTCGAACCCAATAACCTTTTGATGTTTAGAGTACAATTTGTGTAAATATTGTCTCTTGCATGCTTAAAAATAAACCCTGGGAAGAAATGGTTGAATAATCAAGGGCTGTGGGTCATAGGGTCCAAAGGCTTCAGGGTACCAAATATATGTGACTTTCATAGAATAAGTAACAATGTTACTTATTCCATGTGTAACTTTAAAAAGGGTCATCTTGTCCCTGTGCTGGTCATGTATTCACATTTTAATCTTATAACCCCTACTGTGTCTCTATTAAAAATTTGGACCCTTCACTCTACACTCCCCAACATTCCTGTCCCTTTTCTACAGGGTCCCCCCTCAACATTTTTCACTATTTTATCTGGAGTCATAGAACAAAAAACACTCCTTTTTCTATGATCTGGAGTCAAGCCAATTGTGGCAGAAAATATTCAAAAACAGGATTTTTTACTCCTTTTACATCTTTGTTTGGTTGCCCTAGGTCAATCAAATTGACCCAACCTGACTCAACAAAATTATAAGAACTCTATTGAGAATTGAATGCTCCACAAAGTTTTCATTTTGCTGTCCCTTTTAATTTTTATGGGGCAAAAGGGTATGGGTGACCCTGTACACAGAAAGAGGAGCCTTTATTTATATTGTCGAAGAATGTCAATAAAAAATATTTATTAAATTCAACACTTTTTTAAATGACGACCTCTTTTTCTCGTATTTAAAATAATTTAAATGACTTTTAAATATTTTCCAACATGTTAACTTTTCCCATGTTAAAATTAGCATAAACTCCCAAGTTTAATGACTTTTACATAAAAAGAAAATTAAAAATAGTAAAATGCATAAAGTTAATTAAAGGACAATAATTTACATCATTTTATTTTTTGTGGCTGTTTGTACCAACCAGAAGCCAGAAATAATTAAATATTTTCAAGGTCACCACTGAGAAAAAATAAAATTATTTTTAATTTAGTAAATTATATTTTAAAGAATAGTACAAGAATCATCATCACATGAGGCTCCATTGTCATTTTCTCCAGCGTTATCTTTGGACTTGTGTGTACAATTTTTACATGACAAGGATCCACAACAAAGATCAAAATAATCATCATCTTCTGAAGATGAAAACGAATCTTGTGTCAAAATTGTGTAAATTTAAACCCACAATTTGTACAATGTCCACCGTCTCTCATATCTCTCCCGTAATGGCTCCAACTGATTTTTTCGACACTGAACAACAATCTCACAAAGGTCAATGAGGGAACTCAGGTCACAGTCTTGTGTCAACACTATTTCCTTGACTAACTGGACCACGTGAGCACAGTCCATGTGATGCGTCCAAAAACTCCATGAAAATTTTTGTCCTATTTAATTGATGATATTTTTTTTTAAACTCGTTTTTGAGAGTTGGGTCATCTGTTTGGGGAGATGAGCCGGAAGAATCTTTTCCAAAATCGGAATTCTCCAGAATTTGAATTTTTAATCCATTTTGCTCCTCCCCAGTTGAGATCCTCGTCAAGTTGTGCCATTTCCTTTGATGATTCTCCATAAGAAAAACAATTTAAAATTAAAAACTATGAAATGATCATGAGACTAAATTAAAGCCTAAATTAAATATTAGGATAAGGATAATTATAAAATATTTTTAAATGTAAATCTCCAAATTGCAATCATCATTTTTAATCTCGTTTGTCAACTTTTTGTGTCCATTAGAGCAAATTTATTCTCAGGCCTCAGAGGAAAAAAGAGGAACGTTTATCATGACAAAATTTTTAATGGGAAAACAACATATTGGGGAATATTTCTAAGAATTAAATAAATTGTGACGTTTCTCTCATTTAATTCCATTTTTCATTGTCAAGCTCATGCAAGTTTAAACATGAATTTGATGAAACGTTTTCCGACGCACTTGTCCCTTGCATAAAAAATTGAAACCTTTTCAAAGGTTTAATTTCTTTGAATCCCTTGCCCTTGACCCTCAAGGGCTTTTTTCCAAACGTTTACTATTTTTTCTAAGAAAAAAAGCTTAGCAAAATCATCATCAACATTTTTAAAAGGTTGATTGACTTCATTACAAAAAATGAGACTGACAAGTAAACTTGTCCAATAAATTTATCAAAAAGAAAATCAAATATTTTAATGCGCCAGGCAATGGAGTTTGAAAAATCCTTTTACGATTTGGTAATTAAAATTAATTAAGTTGATTTTTAACTAATAAAGTCAATTTTAATTTATTTAATTGTTTTTTTAGTCCTCTTCATTTTACGGAGATGAATTTGAATTCTACAACCGGATGAACATTTCCGGTTTACACGACTCAGTCCTCGATTTCTCAGCCTTCTTCAGTGACCCCAAGCAAGTTGAAAATTGTTTGGACCTCTACAAAAATGAAATGACTTTTCAAATATCTCAAAATTTTAAATTCATGACCCGAGTTGACCTTGAAGCAGCCCATGCTGAATCCAAGTATATGGCAGTGACCTCCCTGTACGATTTTTTGGAAAAGCAAAATGGTCTTTCAATGGATGATCAAGATTTAATTGAAAAAATTGATTTATGTTATTTTCAAATTTCCCGGCAGAATGAAGCCAAAAAAAATCAAACTATTTTAAATGCCAAGCAAATGGCCCTCAAAAAATTTAATGAGACTGTGGAAAAAAGTGAAAATTTCAACAAAAAGTTTTTGACTTGTGAAAATCTCAAAAAAATTTTGGATTTTGGTGAAAAAGAAGCCATTTCAAAATTCAATGAATGTTTCCCGCCAATTATTTTACATACAAAAGAGGTTCAAAAGGAGAAAATGAAACTTCAAGATTTAATTAAAAAATGTAAAATTTCATTGGAAAAAGATAATCGTCGTAAGTTTATTCAAGCTGAGGAGGAAATGGAAAAATTAATTTTAAAGACGATTCAAAATTATAAGAAAAAAATGCATTTTATTTTAAATGACAGTGTTAATTATTTAAATAATTTTGACAAATTACATTACAAAATTTGGAGATATCAAAAAGAGGAATTTGTCAAAATATCAAAAAGGATAAATTATATTTAAATAATTTTACAATTACACAACAATTTCAATTTTTAATTGATGAAATGGACTCCAAAATTGAGACAATTATTTTTCCTTGTTTTTTGAAAAAGAATCAAGCCAAAAAAAATAATTTGAGGGTTTAAAATTCTAAAGTACTTTTTAATTATGATTTTTAATTGTACATTTAAATTATGTAATTAATTTAACGGAATTTAGTTGGTTTACTCCATGCTGGACTCTGTTTATTTTTCATCATTAATTTTTCTTTTTGTTTGCTCTTCTTCTGCTTCTCTGTCGCCCCCAAGCGGGGAGCAGCTGAATACGTTGAGCGCCTTTGACCTGGGTCAATCTTGCATAAAATTGACATGACATAATTGTACAAATTGTAACAAGCAGCAGCCAAAAGTGCAACAAGGAGGAGAGAGAAGAGACCTTAAATTTAAATATTAATTAATTTAAATTTAAATATCAACTAAATTAATTTTAATTTAAATAGTAATTAATTAAATTAAAATTTAATTAATTTTTGTACAAAAAGTAAAAACCTTGTATGAGCTGATAGTAAGCAAATTGGTCCATTTTGGTTGGGAGATTTTTAATTGAATAAAATATTTAATACTTTTATGGGTAAATTATACACATTTTGAAAATAGTTAATTCAGCTAAAATTTGATAAATTTAATCACGTTTAAAACTCATGCTAAAAAATGGGTACACATTTTCTAAGTTCACAATCACAATTAATGACTGAATGAACAAAACTTAAATATCAAGGCCGTTAAATTGTCTAACCCAATTTAATGGCATTTAATAAAATTTGTTGTGACATTTTCTTCATCTACTTTAACTTAACTGTCAACTCTCGTGTGCAGTTAAAGTTAAAGACAGACTGAAACTTCAATTTTTAAGATAAATTAATTATCTTATCTCCATTAGAACACATTTTCGTCTTTTTTTTGTCCATCCTTAAAATAAGCTTGAAGATTTATTTATGCTGCATATTTAAATACAAAAAACTTTTAATTATAATTAAAAATGGATATGGCTGCATATAAAGTAGCCGGCTGAAAAGAAAAAGACTTCACATTTCACAAATAAACAAAGACAATTAAAATTTAATTTATATCATAAATTGGTAACATTTTAATTAGCTTCATTTTTGACACAGCCAAGGATTCCTCTTTGAAACTAAAGTTAATTTACTCTTGAATTGAATCAAAGCTTTTAAAAACTTGAATCTTTTTGAAACATCAAAAATTAATAAAAATTTTGTGAATAAAATTGTTCTGGAAAATTTTGCTTCACCAAAATTAAAATGTGGGTTAATTTTACACTGTTGATTGTCAATTGTCATTATGGACAGTTCTGTCATTTTTCTAAGATTTGGAATAAGAATAAACGTTTTTTGGCCATTTATTCACCAAAAGCGGTTCGTGCAGAGTGTGGGATGTTCTCGCGCCAAGAGTATTGAGCGTGTAGCTATAGTTACACACTGAGCACACACAGTTCACAGTCAAGGTTTTTTATTTTTTTTGTACTCATCAGCCAAGTAAACTACCCACAAATAAATTGCGTCATATGAGCAAGCACACAAGTCTCTCTTTATTATTAGAGAGGGGCGTCAAGGGCACCACAACAAGGCTAAAGTTATTTAGATTGTGTTAATCTCTCCAGTCTCTCTCCATTCCTCCTCCCTAGTTTTGACATTGAGCATCATTTCTATTATTTTCCAACAATCATTTTATTCAAAATCAAATCCACAATAATTTTTCAAAAATTTGAAAATGTTGATAGCCGCACTAATTGTGTTGGCTTTAGTGCTAATTGTGGTTTTTGTTCGGTATTATGTCAACGCCAAAGACGATTTTTGGCCCAAGCAAGGAGTCCCTCTTCTTTCCTTGAATGAAATTGCGGGAGCATACAAAAGATTTACCATGCAAGTTTGTTTCACGACCCTTCATCGTCAAATTTATGATAAATTAAAGGGTCATAAATATGGCGGTTACATGGAAGTGAGAACTCCAGGTAAAATTAAAACAATTAATTAATGAATTAATATTTAAATAAATTATTATTATTAATTTAGTATTCTACCCAATGGACTTGGATTTACTCAAATTAATTCTTGTCAAGGATTTCGATCATTTTACTGAACGCCGTGTTATTGACATGAGAGCAACTGACCCCGTCCTCACGAGGATGATGACCAACTTGACAGGTCAAGAATGGAAAGATTTGAGGTTTGAAACAAAAATTGGTTTAAAGTCAATTAAACCTTATTTTAAATTATCGAATTTAATTAATTGACAGATCCATCATGTCACCGACATTCACCACGGGTAAAATTAAAAGAATGTTCCGCCATTTTAACGCCTGTGGTAGTCACATGACAGAATATTTGAAAGAAAAAGCGAGGGAAGCAGAACGAAATGGGAGTCCCAATGTCGTGGATTTTCAAGACTGTTTTGGACGGTAAATCAAATTTAAAATTAATAATTAATTTAATTATAATAATTATTATCATTAAAATTTCTACATTTAAAAAATTAATTTAGCTACACCATGGACACCATTGCCTCCATTTCATTTGGTCTCGAGACGGACGTGTTCAAGGAGGACAAATCCGTTTTTCGGGAAATGGCCAAAAGATTTCAGGTACAAAACAAGAGCAAATTAAAAACGACGTCATAATTAAATTAAATTCTCGCATTGTTTAGTCTTTCACCCTCTGGCGAATGATGAAAGCCCTCATCATCATCTCCATGCCCTTTGTGGGCAGATTATTCAAAATTCGGTTCAGTGAGCCCGTCTCGATGGAGTTTTTCACGGAAATCGCCCACGCCAACATAAAACAACGCCGAGAGGGAGATCAAGGAAAACGTCAAGATTTCCTTGACTTGATGTTGGAAGCACAAAGCGGGAAACTCAAAATGGATGAGAATGACGTCACAGATTTATACGAAAAGGATGCGATGCTATCGAATGGAATCGGAAGTAAAAAAGAGTCGGCAGTGGTCTTGGATGACAGGACAGTGGTGGCCCAATGTCTCCTCTTTTTCAGTGCTGGGTCAGACACGATGGAAACAGCCTTGACCTTTGCCATTTACGCTTTGGCAGTGGATCAACAAGTTCAAGAAAAATTGGCCAATGAAATTGAGCAAGTCATGGATGACAATGATGGCAATTTAACTTATGAGGCCGTCAACCAAATGGAATATTTAGACATGGTCATCTCAGGTACATTAATTTTAATTGTGATTAAAACTTAATTTTAATTGCCTTGATGATTAGAAACTCTGAGACTGTATCCACCAGCCTTTGCCACAGAGCGCACGTGTACAAAAGAGTACACCATTCCAGGAACAAATATTCACTTGCCCAAAGGAGCGAGAGTGGCCATTCCTATTACAGGTTTAAATTTACAATATTTAAATTCAGCGAATTTAAATAATTACAATTAAAATGTTAATGAAAAGGGATTCATCATGATGAGAGATATTATCCCAATCCGGATCAGTTCAATCCAGAAAATTTTAATGCCAAAAATAAAGCTGAGAGACATCCCTATGCTTACATGCCTTTTGGACTTGTACGCAAATTTATGAAAATATTTATATTATTCAGATTCAGGATTTAATTGTAGTTAAAATTAATTGGAGTTTTTTTATTTATTTATTTTTGGGAATCAGGGTCCACGTAATTGTGTTGGTAAGTTGTGGTTGGGTGTACAAATAATTGGAATGATTTTTATTAATTGTTGGTGTTTTGGATAGCCATGCGGTTTGCTTTGACGGAGGCGAAGGCAGCGATAGTGCATTTGATTCATGAATTTAAGGTGGAGCCATGTGAGAAGACTCAAATCCCCGTGAAATTCAGTAAAAAAAGTTTCATCATTAAACCCGAGAAAGGCATGTTCCTCACTTTCACTGAACGGAGATGACCGTACAAATTGGAGTACAAACTATTCCATTTTTTATTTTTAAGTCAATTAACTTTCACATCGATGTGAGAACTTTTTTAAAATTTAAATTGTCAAACGCTTTGTGTAACATTGTCTTAAAAATAACTAAAAATATTTTGACGGCCTTTAAATGTGTTTTAATTATTCATTAAAAAGTATATTTCAAGGCCATTTAGCATCATTATAAGGTCCGGACAATAACAAATTTTCATAATCTTTTTGGTCACGGATAGACTCTCAAGCCGACTTAAAATTGGTCGGCGGCGGCTGAAAATTTTGCCAAAAAATCAGCGGCTAGCCGGCGCGGCTTGCCCATGTTAAAATTGTAAATTTCTCGGTGGCGGCGCGAATGGTTGGACCAATTTTCTCGGCGGCGGCGGCTAGCCTCGGCGGCTTCAGAGTCTAGTCACGGAGCTGAAAGACTCATTGTTTGGAATTTCTGCCCGTGGCAACAAAATTTGCAATAAGATTGATTTTTTATGTGAAAATAGATTGAGAATGTCTGTGTACTCTTTATGCCATTACTATACAATTCATTTTACTGAAAAAAAGTATAGTGGGGGAAGCCCAAGAATTATTCTACACGAATTACAACTAAAAACGATTTAAATTCATTCCATAAGAATTAAATATAAATATTACAGGTATAAGCTAGTGTATACCTGTATTTTTGTTGATTAATAAATACATCAACATTAAGTATACTTATCTAAGCGTTCAAGAAACTTCAAGAAATTGTACATAGTTGTTGAGAAATCCTGTGAAACTATACCTAATTTTCCACTGAAATTTAAAAAAAACCATCATTAGAATCCAATCAAATATATCCTCTACAATATTTTCCAGTAGCCACATTATTTTTTAAGTATACAGTAAAATTTATATTTATATTTTAAAATTTAAACATTTGTAAATTTGCTGAGAAATCCTGAGAAAGTGCCATACCTAATTTTCCACTGAAATTTAAGTATAAAAATTTAATTAATTAACATGAAATTACACAAATAAAGAATAAATGTAATAATGTAAACTATTAATTATTAGTTTACTTACCTGTGAAAAGCAGAGCAAAGATGAAAAGAAAGAAAAGAAAACCTTTAACTTTTTCCCCCGATCAAGGATTTCATATGAAAATTTTCCTATGCTTTTCCTTTGAAAATCAATCTTATTGTAAATTTTATTGCCACGGGCAGAAATTCCAAACAATGGGTCTTTCAGCTCCGTGACCAAAAATTTGTTGATTGACCGTACCTTTTTATGGGCAATATAATAAAAAGCCTTGGTATATTTCAAAAGAAATACAAACGAGTCAAGAAATATTTTAATGTAATTTATGATTACCATGGCACTAGCTAGCCCATATGTAAAATTATTATTAATTATAGATTTAACTCTATTTAGACACAGTTAACTAACCCTTAAAAGTAACGAGTAGCCGACCCAAATTGAAGGTGACAAAAATGATGAAATGCGGAGTGGACATGGATTCAAACCATCCAAAACTCCCTACTTTAATTTTAAACGCGGGAATCGACAAAATTGATTTTTCAAGAGCCAATATTTCCATCCCAATCAAATTTTTGGATTTCAACAACAAAAGTCTTTTAACTCCAACCACATGCCGGGCGACGACAAAGGCCTTGTCGTACAAAACGGAGAAAGCGACCACCGAATCCAATGAAAACATCCCACCAAAACTGGCAAAATACGGGTGGTCTCCGAGAGACCGAACGAAATAAAACCCACCCCAAATGGCTGTCACCCCACACGCCACTTTGGCCAACCATGTAATCTGGGCATTTCCTTTATTATAAAGCTGGACAAATAGATGGAGTGTCCTCAAATTATTGTAGGCTTCGTCCACCTCTTTTATTTTTATGTCCCTGCACAAAATTTACATTTTTTTATTTAAACAAAAACCATTTACAGTTACGACTCACCCTGTACACAAATTCCTCAGGGTTGTGAAAATGGCGCCACATTTTTGAAAGAAGAGAAGTTGACAACTAAAAATGAATGAGACCGCCCCAATATAACTCCAAATGTAGCATTCAATGGCCAACAGAATCAAGTACACCCAAATACTTTTGTGTCCACCGACAATCATCCAGTGCAAAAAACCCGGGTCGTACAAACACAGAATAATTAGACCAGGTCCCAGAGTATAAGTCATGAGTGGGTACAAGAGAATGAGCCATTCTTGTACAGAGTGACGTCTCAACCAATTTCTTTCCAATATTTTTGATTGTTCTACATTCATACATAATTTTAATTACGATTAAATTACAAAACTATATATTTTTTTACCGCCATCTTCACGGTCTTGTCGAAAATATTCGTTAAATGTCATGACGAGGATTTCAGGATGGAGCCAAAATGCAAGAAAATACCAAATGAGAACCAGAAATCCACCCAATGACATGAAACAATGAGCCGATACATAAGTCGAGGTGTAGCCTATTTCTTCTTGTGGCGCCATCTTCCATTTTATGACGCGGCACATTAACCACACACTGTGTATTGTTAGAGCCAACATATGCAGTTTCCACACAAAAATCTTTTTTTGAAATGACTGAACGTGAATTTGGGCTTTATTTTTATTGACTTGAATTGGTAGGAAATTTAAATTGGAGACAATTTCAAGAAGAATTAAATTCCAATGGAATTCTTTCTTGGTCAACATTTTTTTCTTTTTTTACAAGAATTATCTAAAAGAGCAAGAATTGTGGAGTGGGAAGAGAAGAAAGGCAGAAAAATTTGTGGAGTGAATTTGATGGGGCCATTTACAGTTCAAGGATATTGCGGGAAATTTGACTACATTTAATATTTTTTGGGGACGATTTTAGCATGTTAATTGAGGAAATTGTTACTTGATTTTTGTGTCCACATTGGAAATCTATTAATTTTACTAATCGACTCCGTATGTCAATAGCTTCAGACTCTATGTAATTGACACTTGAATAAAGCCAACTCAACTCAACGTGGGAAGTTAATTTGGCGCTTTGCAATTTCAAAAATTTTCAAAATTAATTTTCCCTTTTTTTGTCAAATTGAAAATTTTGTAGGAAGTTCAAATTAATGACTAGGCTATTTCAGTTGAAATTAAATGATTAAACCCTCAACTAAATTTAATAATGACTCCATAAAATTTCAACTGCAATGGAATTATTTTCTCTAGATTAAAATGCAAGGGGGGAAGTTATGAAACATTTTAAATTATCAAGTCATTTAAATAATTATACAGTTGAATTTTTTTAATACAAATAAAGGACCTGCAAAATATTTACCAAGTCAAATCAAGTATGAGCAAATTAAATTCTCTACTGCAAAATATTTTTCAAATATTGAAAAATAATTGAATCATTTAAAAAAATTGTGAATTTAATTGTGCTCTTGTTATAACAAAATTTAATTAAAAACTTGACTCGAGATAATTGAATATTGCCGAGATTACATTGTGTGCCACCATGAGTCAAAAATGTTAAGTAACTTCAACAATTTCAGAAACTCCTTCGGTTTGCTTAATTTTCATTTTTTACAGTTTATTTTTCAAGAGCCCCAAAGTATTGCTTAATTTCATGAACACAAATGGTCTTTAACTTTAATAAACTTTTTTTAAAATAATTTAATCACAATTTACACCCAATGTAATTTAACCTAGCTGTCTTAAAATTGCTTCTAATTTTCTAAATGTAGCAAAAGGGACATTTCAAAAATAATTTGACTTTCATTTCCGGACAATTTCCAACCCGGAAATTTTGATCGAGTAACCATTTTGTTTTTAACTGAAGTAAACAAAAATAATGAACTGGTAAATACAATTAAACTCCTAACAAAGATAACCCAGATGTAATAGACAATAAAAAATTAAATTAAGGATTTGAGACTTGATTAACCATGGAGGTGGGCGTGACCTCTGTACGGAGGACCAATTGAATGACGGAATGGGTCAACAAAATATTAATCACCGCCCCAAAAACCGCTTCCATGCAGTAACTGGGCACACTCTCCGAGTGATCCTTGGGATTATTTGCTAGCGCTGTGACGTAGAGGAGAACCACCAATGCAAAAATTATTCCTAAGATTTGACAGGGCAACCAGACCCACTTGAGCCACCACATTTTCCCCTTTTTTAATCACAATTAAAATTAAACATTCCAGAAAATACTTATTTTATGACAAACCTTTTTTAATAAATAAAGGCCCCCTATGGCCACCACTAGACAGGTCACTCTCAATGCTATGACTGGTCTGGGTAACAAACTCCCTGAAATTAATTTAAATTATTAAAAATTTAAAAGTCCCGCTCATTTCTACAATTTAATTATTTAGTACCATCTTCTGCCCATCGGGGAATACCTTCACCCAGTTCCAAGGGTAGGTCAGCAGCAAAGACGATGTAAATATTCCACAGCTTAAATAGTAATTCAAATGTTGACCATAGACCTTGACCTTGAGTAAAAAGGACAAAATAATTGTAGGCTTACAATATTATAGACGAGAAAAATGTTGGCAAGCCTTTGGAATTCAGTTTTGTAATGTTGAAATAACTGAAGGACCCCTTGAGTGAAGCCTTTGAGGTCAATGCCCTCTGTGACGTCTTTCCAGGTGAGTAAAATAATAAAAATTACGTAGCTACGAAAAGTGAGGGATGTAATAGTGGTTAAAATGTTTAAGAAAATGGCTCCGGTAGAGGGCTTTTGTCCATTGTGAGTATTGGAAGTACACAAACCAATGAGGGCCACTAAATGTAGAATTATTGTGATGACTCCCGCTATTATTGACCAAATTCTGAGTGTCCAATTTACTCCCTGCAATTAAATTTACATCACGTGACACATGATACGGCATTTTAAATATTGTGGCGCCAAATAATATTTGAAAAGTACTTTTGAGACGAATCCAGTCCATATTAAAGAGATCCATAGAATGACCTGCACCATGAAGATCAACCAGATGACCCACACCCACCATGGCATCACTTTTAATTTAAATATCATCAGATTTTTAAATGACAATTAAATTTTTAACTTCACAGTCAAGTTAATTAAAATGTCATTTATTAATTTACCTGCAGCTCCCCATTTGATTGCAGCGGCAAGAATTTCAACGCTCAAAGTAATTTCGGTAGCTTGATTTACCTTTTGAAAAATCAAAGTTAATTCTAATTTAAATTTTAAATGTGGTTACACATGAGGACTTACGCTCTCAAAAAGAAGGACAAGAGTAAAAGCGTCATTGATGGGGAGTCCAAATTGAAAGAGTCTCAAGTCCATTTTAATTGAAGAAATATTTTGTTTGATATTTAAAAAGAGAGACAAGATGGGTTGGCCATGATGGAGAATGGAGGAGTCCACGAGTGAGAAAGTTTATGAGCTCAAGGACGGAAAAGTGGAAGAGATGAGCTGAATATTTTCTATTGACAGATTTGTAGACGTACACACAATTTTACATGTTTTTTTGGTTACCTCCACAAAAAAGATTATTGGGTCACCTTCATCATTTAATTTGCATGACTCTCTCCCTTTCATTTTTTGTTGTGACCAATCTCTCTCTCTCTCTCTCTCTCTCTCTGTGAGATTCATGAATGAGCACAGAATTTACAGAGCTATATGCGTGCTTGGCTGTTCAATGGAAAGCTTTTTATGGAGATGGAAAGTTGGGCAAAATTTGTACAAAATTTAATTTAAAATCCAAATTTGTATTACACTCATTTTAATGAGGATTACCTTGTACATTTTGGATATTAAATCACTACGGGTATTAAATTAGTGCTAATTTGAGCACTAGCAGCTTCCGCCAATTGTTCCAGGATTGAAAAATATTTTTGTGATTTAATTCAATTGAATCAATTTTCATTTTGTCTGAAATTTCCAATAATTTGAACCAAGCCGTGTGTTGTTTATTTTACAGTTAAACAGTTTTACAATTTACATAAAATAATCATGAATAAATTATTAATATTTCAACAATAAAATATTAAGATAAAAGTAGAGTAGTGACGCTATGATCAAATTATCAACAGGCGCGTATCCGGGGGGGGGGGTGTTTTGGGTGTTTGAACACCCCCCTAAAATTTTGAGCTTACACTAGATATTATGATTTTTTTTAAAAAAAATGTAGTTTTAGACTAGATAAAAACGATATTTTTTCCCATTTTACCTAAAAACACCCCCCAAAATTCGAATCTGGATACGCCCCTGATTATCAACGACCTCCTGCAAAAAAGTGAACGAAGCGCCCTCTTTAACTCTACGAATGCTCCCAATTTCAAGTTGAAGGGGTCTCAATCCTAAAATTTGTAATTTCAAGTCCTTTCTAAACCACCCTAAGTTTATTATTTGCCTTGATAGTGACTCCATCTATTTTTTGCCGCTTTCTTCCTCTTAAAGTCAAATTAGTTCTGGTTCTTAAAAATAATTTAGTCTAAACTTGTTGATTTATGCTAGACAACGTACTGCTTATGTTACAACACATAGCTTTAATTAATTTTATTTAAGTTGACATTTAGATGATTAGAAACAAGGACAAATTGTCCTAAATTTTAAATTCACCGCCCTCAAAAATCCCCCAAACAAATTGTACCACCAACCAAAATAATTCTTGCACCACCCTCCAAATGACCTTCCGACCATGCCAACAAACGAGGCCAAGATGAGCCAAGGGGAATAAGATGGAGTAACAAAGGGCAGTAAAAACTACATGAATATCAGAGCCATCTAATGACACAGCTTGAGCCTCAATCTTTTCATCTATTTCCCAATCAGCCTTCAGAGCTTCCTTTTTTGTTTGAGGCGTAAAATAAATTAAATCCCATTTCTCCCATAGCCAATAAATTCCACTGCTCAATAAAATTTTGGTTCTTGCCGATACTGAAAATGTGTACTGACTAATCAAGTCACGGACTGTCCAGCCCATATGTTTGGCAAATGAGTCGTCTAGAATATTTAGATTGTGAGCAAATCTCAAACTATTATTTGTTCTCATTGTTGACTTGTAAATATTCCAAAAATACTCAAAATCTTGTTCTTTCATCAAAAAGAAAGTTTTTTGCCGCCAAAACAATTTTGGAATTAAAATTCCTTGTAAAGATTGACCACAAATTAATCGAGTTCTCTCTAAAATGGCCACATCCCTCATCAACTTTTGACAGGCTTCCACATGGGAACAATCGGCATTCTCTAGAGTCCTTGCAGGCTGCCACCCTTCGTTGTCCCCATTCATGGCTCCTATTGGCGTCACTTTTGTTGTCAAACGACATTTTTCTTTACATTCATTTTGATGCTTGAAAGCATCAAGACCATGTGGTGCCTCGGTTTTGACTGTTTCATTGACAAAAATGTTTAAAATTTTAATCTGAAAATGCGCCCGTCGGACAACTCCGTCATCGCAGACGGTGGCGGCTGTCCAAAAATTTTGCGATTGAACAGTGAAATCATTGTATTGGCCATAATAATAATGAAAACTCTGGCTTGAATCTGCCGCCATTATTTCATTTAAATATTCCCACCTTGTTGTATAGGGAAATGGCACTGCATATTCAGCCTTTATTATACCTTTATAAGCATTGGTCAATATTAAACCCATGGGGAGCCACGTGAGAAGAGTTAGGCGGCAGAAATTGAGCCATTCAAATTTCTTTCTATCCAAATTTACCGCTACCTCTCTGTCTGGTTGTTCTATCAAAATGGCGTAGAGCCACATGAAAATTGTTATGAGCGCGCTTGCTGTGACCTCTAATTGAAGGTAAGTGTAGACCAAGAAAATTGTCACTATTGTCAAGGTCATGGCGAGAATTAAGGTCACCCATAAATTTGACTGAAATGGCGTCAAATATATTTCGTACGAACGATCCTGCCTGTGTACGCCATCTGCCGTGATGAACTTATATCGATGTGTCGTGGTAGGAAACCATCCCATCTGGCTTTCGGATTCTTGGGAGTAAAATCCCTCCCAGAGATGGTGCTTGAAGTTGTCCATGTCATCCGAACGACCAACGGCGAAGTCGCCCATTGAGTGGGTAAAATTGGTCATGGCCCATTGGACAAATGAACAGTAAGATGGCTTCAATTTTTGCACAGTTGCCCGCCTGAACGGGTCAGGGTGAGAGTCATGAGTGAGTGAGTGCGGGGTCACACCGAAGAATTGGGCAGCGTTTTGTGAAGAAGACAGTAAAAATTGATTGTACTATGAATTTTTTGCAGTGGCAGTTTGCAATGAAGTCAAGGTCAAATGGACGTCAAAACATTGACCTTGAATGGCCGAGAAACAGAAGTAAGAGTTGGTGATCAACATGGGGTCATTAATCTTTGAACTGGTATTTGAATGGTATGTCAATAGAAAAATGGCCACTAAATAGTCGGGGCTTGTTTGTAATGCACAAAGGTCAAAAAATGTTTTGGTGGACAAGACCCCGCTAGAGGGAGTGAGGATAAAGTGAAGAATTGGGGGAAACATGTAAGTGTGAAGATTGTTTGGGTGGGAATATTCAAATTGTAATTGTTTCAAGTCACAATACCCAAAATGGCGGGAATCTTTTCGTTTTAAAATAATTATATTGACGTAACAATGTTCATATTTAAGAGACCAAATTATTTCGTAATTATCTAACCCCACCCTCTTTCCTTGTCATGACTAAATCCCACAATTAAAATGTTCGAGGAAAGTGGGGGAGCACTGAGTGTTCGCTCAATACATAATTTAATTTTTATGACCATAATTTATTTATAATTTAATTAAGTAATGTGATGTAAATAAAATTTTGTATTTTTCTTTTTAGCCTAATTAAATACTGCAGTTCTATGCATTAATTATGTAGTTGAAGGATGAAAGATTAATCAATCTACAACTTAATGAAACATAATGACATTTACTAATGACAAACTAAATTAACTTGCCCTTCTTTATCAACTCAGCACACCAGATCACAAATATTGGAGGAAAAACAGTATTCCAAATTAATAAAAGGAACTTAATTACAACTAAATTAACTTTAACATTAACTAATTGATGTAAGACATTTTAAACTAGTATAAATAGTCCCCAATTTTTTTTTGATGCCTCAATTTCCGTCATTTCCTTTTTCAAGAGAGAGACAAAGACCGCAAAACTGAAGGTAAATCAAAAATTCAAATTTTTTAAATATAATTAAGATTTTTTGAAACAGGCGAAAATGAAAGGAGTTTTGTTGATTGCCTTTGTCATGCTGACCTTTGGGGCTGTGACCATTGACGCAAGTGGGTGCTCTCAAGGGTATTGCTGGAAATATTGTGGGTCAGGGAATCAATGGTGTTGGACAGGGACAGGTGGGGAGTACTCCAAATGTGATGCCGACGTCAATTGTAATTCCAGTTGGGGATGCCGGAGCACTTGTGCCAACAATCCCAAATAAAACCGTTTTATTTCTTAATCACAATAGTTGTGATTAAATTAATTATTATTTTAATTCTCATTTCATAGACTTCATTAAAGCAATTTTAAGCAATGAATAAAAATAATGGGACACCCATTTTAGTTGACTATTTCAATTCTATAAAACCGGAATTGCACAGGGGCAAGTAGAACAGGCGAGAATATTCTCCATGTATAGGCACTACGCACTTCCATTCATAGTGCGTAATACGCATCCTCCCCCTCTTCTCACTCCTGTCTTCATTCTCCACAGTCAGTTCTAAAGTTTTCATACGGAAGTGTGTCTGCTAGAAAACGTCCGCATATTTTTACCGCTTTAAACGTTAAGAATTAAATTGACAGCCAATTGTATAATGTCCAAAGGTACAGTTTAATTCGTCACTTTAAAATTAACAAAATAATCTAATTTCACACCATCATTTTTTTTAAATTGTAGAATTTAGCAAACTCAGTGATACCCCTACACGTGTTGACCCCTGTGACCTTACAAAGTCTTTGTTGGAACGTAATCATTCTTGTCATCCGTCGCGTCCCCCTGAAGCTGAAAAGGTGAAGGTTGTGGAGAAGACAATTTTAAACGTGGGTAAAATTTCGACTCACATGGACAAACTGAAATTATCTTCTCCAGAGTCACCTGAAGAGAAGAAGGATGAGAACTACTACGAAGATTATTACATCTTTCATGAGGATGAAATGGGCTAAGCTAATATTATTTAAATTGGCCCCACCATTTAAATTTTAAAAATTAAATACAACGAGTTTAATACATAATTAAATTAATTATTCCGTACAATATTTTTCTCGCCTTACAATTTTGTAAATGTTTATTTTTTATTCAATTTAAATAAAGAATTAAAATTCCATTAAAAATGTCTCTATTTTTATTATTCACAAAAGATTATCAATTTTTTTTAGAATTCTCAACAGTCAAATTGAATTGCCATTAAATGGCGATTTCTAAAAGTCAAATTATTTTTGAAATGTTATTAATTTTATATTTGTTTAAATACAAAATTAAGTAAAAGCAATTATTTACTAAATTAACTCAAAAAGTAAGAAGAAGGCTAACAATTTGACAAATGACAAAATTAATGAACATTAAAGTCGAGGCTCTCTCCATCACTAAAAACTGTCCATATTTTATCCCTAAAGCGGGAATTGACTTTGCCGTTGTCCTCCAAAATTCTTTTTCAACTACTAAAACACAAGCTTTACCTTTGACCTCCATAAATCGCGAAATTTCCTTCAATTTTTGAGGGATGGAGAAAGCACCATTGAACATTCCAATGAGTGCCACCACTGCTACTAGAAACTGTCCAAATGACAACACCGTCTCTGGTGGATGACTTGCCATCAATTTTAGTCCTGAAAACCGTGCATGTTTTTATGACGGTCTTGTCGCAAGACGGTCTTGCGAGAAAAGCATGGGGAGAGATGGGGCCGGATGGGAATCTTTTTGTGCAGCAAAGGAAACCCTGCGGTCCTGATGGAAAATGGTCTGAGTTTGGGATCAGAATCGCCAGACAACTCCCAAGCAGTCTCGCCATTCTGATCCCAAACTCAGACCATTTTCCATCAGGACCGCAGAGTTTCCTTCGCTGCACAAAAAGATTCCTATCCGGCCCTATCTCTCCCCATGCTTTTCTTGCAAGACCGTCATAAAAACACGCACGGAAACCCTCCCAAAATTGATACGGTCAAACACAAATTTTTAGCCCCAAAGACAATTCGACTCCAACTCAAATTGAATAAAACCATTTGCACATGTGCCATTCTCGCCATCTTGCTATACCGTTCTAAATCTTGACCGTCATTTGTGGTGCCTCTGAAAATTAATATAAATAATTACAAATGACCTGGAGGTCAAAAAAGTAGGATAATTTACTGTGTCGTCAAATTCTCGAGTTGGTTGTCAATGTCTTGAGTGAGACACCCAATGAAAGAAAGGAGAAAATGAACAATGAAATGGACTGCCGTGATATTAATAGCGAGCATGGCAGTGTCCATAACAAAGACGATGGAAATGGTCCACCAATTCTGCCACTGGATGGGGACACTTGAAATGAGAAGAAAAGGGAGGGAGCGGTCAACAGTGTAGAAGAGCAAGACATCGAGCACGTGCGCATAAACAAGGGTTGGTAAGTATACTATGAGCATGCGCATACACAATCTTCCATTCCCCACATGCCGCTTGCGCGCATTCTGCTCCACTTGGTTCTCTTCTTAAAGTTGACAAAATTAATTCAGGTTTAAAATTAAAAAGTCTTGAGGCTCTTGACCTCACCTTTAAAAAATTGGCGGTAAAGAATGACATTGACTTGGGGCCAGTGGAGAAACATTTCCCTCATTATTAAATTGACAACGACCATTGAAATTACAAAAAGGAGGATAATAGCCAGTTGATGCGCCTGCGCATCTTCATTTAAAATTGACAACCCTGTTTGTATCACCATATGACCCACGTGACATGCCCCAAAAAGTGCCCTGAAATTAAATTTATTTTGCCTCTTGCTTGAATTTTGAAGCTTAAAATACTTGGTGGGTTCATCCCATTCAAATGGATATAAAATTAAGCGACAAATTAATTTAAAAAACTTGAAATTTAATTCCAAGTTTTTTCTTGTCAAATTTGACGCCATTTTCTCACAGTTTTTTTTGCTATAGCTCTGTTAAAATAGAAGAGTGAGAGTGCAGTAGTGCAAAATTATTTTGGTTTGCTTGCGTAAATGAAGGTGACCGTTTTGGCAGTAATTAAGGAATTTTGTAACGTTAGCCTTTAATTGGCGATTCTCCGGTTGCAAAATTATGATGGTAAGATGGGAGAGCGGGAGCTGTGTAATTTAAAATCCATCACATTTTCATGCCTTTCTCATCAAAACTGGAGAAAATTGCGGAGGTGCCTGCACTGTTTACACTTAAAAATGGTTCCATTGCCAAATTTGAGGCCATCAAAGAAATGAAGAAATTTTTAAATGGTTTTTTGATTGTAGAGACCACTGGCATAATCACCCATCGTCAGTCTGAATGAAGCGGACTAAATTAATGGTCTGACATCTACTGTTGGGATATTAAATTACATAAATTAACTAGCTTCGAAATAAATAGTCCCTGGCTCTGTTCCAAACTTCTCCGGGACTTCTCCCGAGTTTTATTTTCGGATGCAACTCGGGTAATTGTTGCTTTTTCAATTAATGCATTAAGGATAAAAATATGCAAAGTCAATTTTTTTGTAATAATTTATTGTTAATAATTAAATTAATTTAAAATGGTTTTACAATACAAATTGACTTTATGGACAATTGAATTAAATAATTTTAAATACGTAACAAAATAAAAAAAAACAATAGAAACATCCTTAATTTTTAATCTTATTGGGCATAATGAACAATTAAATTAATGGCAGTACAAAATAATTCTTGACCACCATAAAGTTCATCAGAAGGGAGCATAACATTATTTTCAAAATATTCCAAATTATTTTTTAATTTTTCTATGACTTGTAAAGGTGAATTTGCAAGTATTAAATTTTTGCACACTTTTGCTAATTTTAATTGCCTCTCAAATTCTTCCTCAACCTCCCTTTGATTGTATGAAGTCTGACATGTTGGACAATTAAAATTGTTTTCCGAATTTAACAAAAATTTTGAAATTTTTCCCGGGCCTTTTTCTTCTCCTTTTAAATTTGAACAACATTTTGCACAAGTAAAATCTCGGTGCATTGAAATTAGTGAAAAAATAGCTGGCCAATTTTCTTGACAGGGAATGCAATCACAATTAAAATTAAAAGTTCTATTTAATTTATTTTGTCTTTGAGATTTTGGGATTTTCCAAAATGTTGGGCCGTAAGAGAGGAGAAGCTCCTCCCCTTTTTGAATTGACTTGAGGGAAATTATGGCACATTGGCCATTCTTCTTGTCCCAAATTTGGACAATATTTGGATTGCAAGAATGATTTAAAAGACCCTTCGTCACGTGGACTCCCCGGCCAATCACTTGGGGTTCTATCAATTCTTCTAATTCCATTTTGGTCGCCATTGTATTTTCCAAATGAATTCCATCAAGTTTTGATAGGCCCATAACTTGCTGAGAGCTCCCGCGGTAACATTCAAAATGATGTAAAATCATTCCCGCCACAAAATCAAAGAATTTCGTTTCGGTTTTTTCGTCAAAAAAATTTGTATTTATGCGGAGAATGTTGGCTAGAATGAGGGCAGTGAGGGGATATAAAATTTTGTTTGGTTTGAAAGACGAGGACAAGTGACATACTTGAGAATAATCTAAAGGGTCATGGAGGTCACTTTCATTGTTAGGACCAGAGTAGTATTTTTGGAAATTATTTTGTTCAAAATTTTGAAAAAGTTTTTCTGGGCCGACTGTACAAATTGTTTTGAAGGCCAAGTAAAAATTGGGTTCATCAAAGTCCCGCTCATTGGACAAAACAACGGAGAGGTCAGGGAGACAAGGGCACTCGTATTGATGATAATTTGAGGCCTCTTTAAGGCAATGAGTGTCACAGAAGAAAGCCTAATTAAAATAATTACATTATTAAAAAGGAATTTTTGAACAAATGATGATTTTTTTAACTTACAAACACACAACTTGGACATGGAATACAATTGACGTTGAGGCGATGGCAATGATGACATTTTGACCCAGTTTTGAGGTCAAGAGTACCCTCCAGGATCTTGACGAATGGTTTTTCTACTAGTAATGTAGTTCCTACAACAATTAACAAAATAATTAAATATGGACACATTTAAAGTTTAAATATGTCAAATATAATTTTGTACCGATTGGAACATCTCTAGTGGCCATTAAATGTCTTCCTTTATCTTGGCTGAATTTAATTTGAATAAAATCTTCTAAAGATGGTGCCATTAAATTGGGTGATTTAATTGTGAATAAATTTTTGTAAAATAAATTCCTTTTTGTTTTCTCCTCTGAACATTTTTTTGCCAATTCCGGATTGGCAAAAGTTTTTTTTTCTAATAAAGTTTGATATTTGGATATTGTTTTCTTGGCAGAGTCTTCAAATTCTTGTTTTTGTTCTTCACTGGAATGAAATAAAGAGAGGTCAAAGTCCTTGAGGGCACTTAAGGGGTCATTCAAAGTGTAGAGGATTTCAGATCGATTGTAAAATGCACAGGCCAGGTCATCCCCATTGTCAGCATAGGCGATGGCCAAATTCCCCATTTTGAAGGCTTGTCGAATGTCTTTTTTGGTGTGGGTGAGATTGACACTTTTATTTAAATATTTTTTGAATTTAGAACCACTTTTTTTGACAACTAAAACGAATAATCACAACTTAATTTTTGATGTTTACATTCAAGTAATTTTAATGTCTATTTAAAATGATTAATTGTAAATATAAATTACCATCTTTTGTTGATGTTGTGGAAGGAATGTAATTAAAATAAGGTTTGACAAGGTCAATTAACTCTAATGGAGTTTGAGTTTGTTGAATTTTATTTTGAAACGTTGATTGTGTTTCTATTTTTTCAATTTGAGTCCAAAAATTTAAAATCATTTCATCCCGATCATTCCCACTTGTCACTGATTGAGGGAAATGTGCCAGAAAATCTTTTATTATTGTCAGACTTGACATGTCCATTTTTTAAATTTGTTTTAACTACAATTAAAATAAATGAAACATTTTAAGACAAAAAAAATTATTCCTGTCAATCCGAGTTAAATACACAATTTAAAATAAATACAAGCAATTTACCTTAAATTTTAAAAGGGATGACCAGAAAGTTAATTGTTGAAAATTAATTTAATTTTAATCATATTTCAATTAATTGACAAATAATTAACAACATAATTATATTTCACGAAGAAAAGAGGAACCAGGAAAAAGAAAAGAACATTTCAAAGTTTTCAAAGGTTTTTGACATTCGCGGGAGGAACACAGGGGCTGATGATTACATGGATGTTGAATTGATGCAAATTCTTAGAAATTGAACAAAATTTATCCACTGGACTTTCTCCCGGGGAGAGAAACGGCACCCGGGTGAAATTGGTGGGAGAAATTCCTCTCAAAAAGAATAACAAATTGAATGACATTTTGAATTTATATACAACATTGTTTCAACATCAAAAGCAGACGACAATTTAATACAAAACAAAACAAAGGGGACAGACAGTTTATTTAATTGACTGCCCACTTGTAATGGCTTTTGTCTTTTAAAATTAACCATTTTTAAACAGTTTGCCAATAAAAAGAATATTGACTGACTTGTTATTCAAAGACATGAATTTGACGTGGTAAAACTGTTTTTCAAACTCAATTTTGTACAAACACGTTGATTAACTAGAAATTCCCAAAGTTTGAAATACATTTTCATTCTTCTACCACTTCTCTCACCAGCTTGACACTAACCAACAGACAATATACAAAAAGTCAAAATTCATTATCTTTACATCCCTCATTCATCCTTAAGTTTTTTTAGAATTAAATTCAGCCAAAGCACAATTTATTTTCACACCAGTGCAAAGGCCGAGAAACATGGTCATTAATTGCAATGTAGATACCTTATACAACAATTATTACAGCTACAATAATAGTTAAAATGACGCTATTATTTAAATAATAGTTACTGGTTCATAGACCTTGCAAGCCATATATGGTTCTACGGTTCTGGTCACAAACTTTTACTTTTGGGGTCATTTCATAAATTGTGTAATTTTATTGAGCAACGCTTCATTTGAAAAAGCGGTGCCGTGAGTTATTTCCGAATCACCAGCTAAAAACATGCGCCAGAAAAATAAAGCCCCTTTAAGGGACACCACGTGCCGTAATTATTTTGAGAGCATCCAATTTGGTTATCTATTAGGGCTCGTACCCTACAAGCTGGATGGGTTGACTAATATTTGTTTTGTGGATAATCCACTCAGAAGAATTATTTCTCATGTACACTACGCCCTCTATCAACTGTTCTTGGCATGGATTTTATACTCGTGGCTATGGGCTTTGTTCGACAAAGATGGGGACAAGTCAACGCAAATTGTGTTGCAATACGTTTTTTGTGGGTCTCTCGTACCAGCTCCCATGATTTGGAATTTTTATTCTCATTATGGCCAACATCACTTTCTCTTCAATGCCCTTGTCACACTATTAGGTCAACAGGGTCACCATAGGTCAATGACAAAAAAAGAAAGTTTTGGATTTATCAAGTTTCTCAATTTCCTCAAGAGGGGGGCTATCATGGTGACGATTCTCAATCTCATGGCCATAATCCGGAAACCATATCTTCCTCATTTACTGACCTCAATTTTCCCAGGGGTCAAGAAGATATTGACCTTTCCTTTGATTTTGATAAATTTGAATATTTGGATTGTCCAATGGCTGTCAGGATGTATTTGTCTAGGTCAAATCACAACTCACATTCAACTCACATTGGAATGCCTCAAGATGCTTGAGCTCAAGTCAGTTAAAATAATTTTAATTAATTATTTAAGTGACGTCAAGATTTGAATAATTTTTTTGTACAGATCAAACGCTAACACAATGCAAGGGGAGGAGAGGGAAATTCAAAAATTTGTACAAGATTTTAATGCAGTGAAAATGCTTCAAATTAATTTTAATGGAGTTTATTCACAAACTTTGATTTATATAGAAGTGACCTTTGTCCTAGCCACGGTCATTGGAATTTTTACTGGGGTCAGGGCTGATGGGGTTCAGGGGTTGAGGTCCCTTATCGTGGCTTCATTATTATTTTCTGGCCTTGTATTCATATGGACTCAATTAGCCAAGGTCAATGAACTCTCAACAAAAGTTTTACATTCAAGGAGGATCCAGCGGAGGTCAAGTCCTTGGTTTCGCAAATTTTTGCAAGGGACAGGAGCCATTCGAGTTGAATTGGGGACTTTATTTTATGCAGATCGATCTTTAGTCCTTACCTTAATTACAATTATTGTGACCAACACGGTTAACCTTTTGGTGGCCTAAAACTTTTAGTAGTTCTTTAACATACATGACCCAGGTCAGTCAAAATGTTTTGAGTATTGTCATGAGATGATTTAAAATTGTTTAGTTGCGATTTGACAATTTAACAAAGTTGAAAAATTGATTTATTGATGATTTTGTTATTCTTTCAAGTGGCAATTAATTAATTTTAGTTGGCAAGCTCTTAATGGACTTGATGTAAAGCTGATAATTATTTCATCACCTTTTAGTCACAATTATTGTCAATGTTTTCAAAAAGTTAAAATTAAAGGGTCATTAAGGAGCTTGTAAAATGGACAAGTTGTGTTGCTCTATGATTAAATGACACGTGGGACTTGTTTTTACTAATTTAATTTAATTAATTGTGGTGTGATTAAAAATGGAGAGTGGGTTTTCCAAAAGTTAATTGCAACTTGAAATTTTATCAATTTTATCAAAATGATGCCGCTCTTGTAAATGAACTCAAAATTTTGTTATAAATTCTTTCATCTCTCTCAATTTACTTTTAGTTGAAATTAAGAAGAATTTTAATTGCAAAAGAATAATTTAATTGCAAATTTTAAAATGGCAAAATTTACACTAGCCTTGACTTTCACCTTACTTGCCATTTTGTACGTTGCTCAGCCATCATTGGTAAGTATAACTAATTTCGGTGATTTAATTAATCGAAATAATATTTCGAAATATTAAAATATTGATAATTTAATTATTAAATTTTAAAGGCGGAGACAGGAGAGTCCTGTGGGTACGTTTGGTGTAAAGTGGGAGAGTGTTGTATTGGAAATGGACTCCTCCCTTTCTGTCAACCCTTGGCCGTGGAAGGAGAGCGATGTGACCTCAAGGGCCTCGAAACCAAGTCTCATTATAAAGTCTGCCCATGTGCTGATGGTTTAACTTGCAAGGGCCTCCCTTTGTTAAGTCGATGCCGAGCGGAAGCATAAAATATTTTTTGTAAAATTCAAAATAGAATATTGTAACCAAAAATTTTAAAAATTGTCAAATAATTAAATTGATTTAAATTTCATAAATTGGTGGCCAAAGATATTTGACTACATTTAATTAAATTACTGCTCGTCTATATAAAGAATTGTGTGAAAGTCACAAAAATAAATCATCATTATTTTTGTAAAATATTTAAAATTTAAATTTCAAGCCCATTAAAATATCAACCCACTTAATGTGTTTTCATTAATTTGAGAAATTAAATGAAGGAAGGCTTCAAATTAAATATTATTTACAGGAAGTTTCATTACAGAAAATAAATTTCCTGTCCTGTAATAAATTGAAGGGTCTCTCTCTCCATACAAACTTGAAACTCAAAAATTTTAGATGTGGGAAAATCTCAGAAAATGTCACAAGTCCAAAAATTATTAAAAAAAAACCACGACATATTTTGATCCAAGAACTTTCTCTCTTAGGTGGTCACATATACATGTATAACTGGAACTTGATTGTAGTTACAAGCATATAAGTTAAATTAATTAAAAATCGACCGGATATTGAGGGACCGTTATAAAGGATGGAACTTACATAGTTTATATGAGTATATGCATATATATAATTTCAGGGAAATATAACTAGTCATTAAAATTGGGTCACCAGTAAATTTCGTATTGGCAAAAGTTAATTAATTGAATATTTTCTAGTCTTTATATGTAGCCATTACAGTTAAATTTTAGCACAATCAATTCCATTCTAACCCGTACCCCACAAACATCTCAAAAAAATCGAAAAATTATAGGCCCAAAAGAATCTCCCAGAAATTCATTTGTTTAAAATATTTCATTATTTCGCGGGTATTCGGACTACTATCAGAGACTCAAGCACAAGCCCACTAAAAAATTTATAAAAATTAATGTTTCAGTGCAAAAAATTTGCATAATGTTGACGTCACAAGATTTAAAATTAAATTTCATCGCAATGGACCTCATCTGTCGTCTTTATGTCTTTCCCTTCAAATTCAACATGATAAATGCCAGGCTTCAAATGAAAACTTCAATTTGGCGCCGACGTATAACTTCATTGTGGCAGTCTATAGCCCCATGTCATAATTTACATGTAATAGTACAGGCAACAATCTCCATCTTGTTTGGCCAACCGGAAGTTCATCAATTGCCCGTCATGCTCATGAACGCCATTTGTTTCACTGTTCTCAACTGTGGGAGTCATGTCTGTGTGGTCCGTTGGCCGGAATTTGGTGTCATTTTATGGAACCAATTTTCAAAATTTCAAGGTACAAAACTACACAAATCAAATTTTTCCCGCTCAAATTTTCCTTCAATATGTTTTAGATGAGTCTTCTGAGTCTGACATATCAATCAAAGAGGATGAAGATTCCACGGTAGAAAATGAGAAGGAAGAAACAGAGAAGCTAAAAGATGCGACCCAATCAAAATCGATTACAGAGTACCTGATTTCATACTGTCCCCTATTTACCTATCCACTGGTAATTGCCTATCCATTCCTTTATTGGGCTGACCTCACACTCCCCGTCTTGGTATTTAATGCGATTCCTGTTTCATGGCAAAATTTTGGCACAATGGCCATCTGTCTTTGTTTGGATGTACTAGCATGCTTCATGTACTTGACAATTTTGTACTATACGGGATATTTCATGCTGTCTTTCATGAATAGTCTCAATCAAGACATGGAGCGGGAAACTCGAAATCTGATGGCGCCAACCATCACGTAAATTCAAATTACTTTTAATTGCCAGCAGTTTAATAAATATTTTTTTTAGAGATCTGAAAAAATGTGGAGACGCGATAAGGATATTTCATCTGCAGGTGGCCCTGTTCAACATAAGTTGGTCGGGGATGGTCCAGTTGACTAAAATCGGATTTATGACGTGTGCAATTATCGGGGGATTTGCTGCTATCCGTCTCATGCCCACCCACACAATTTTTGCGTGTATTTCATTGGTCCTGTCCATAAATTCGGTCAATTTGTTCATTGGACTTTACAATCGTGCCTTCGTCATTCCAGACAAGGTCAATGAACTAATTCAATTGTTGAGAGTGAGGTCACAACAATTTCCCATGAAAGTGGAAAGGGAGTTGTGGAGAACAACTTGTAGGTCAATTCCCACCATTGGCCTCAAATGTAACAATTTTTCAACCCTTGAAAGAGCCTCCACTCTCATTTTTGTCGACTTTGTCCTCAATAAAATTGTGGACCTTTTGCTCTCATTTTAATTCATTTTCCTTTTATAAATCATTTCATTCCCAACATATTTTTTTGCAAAATAATTAATGTTAAAATTAAAATGATGTACGAAATAATTATTTTAGTTGCATACTAATTAAATATATAAATTGACAATAATTTGATGAGTGTAAATAAAGCTCAAGAATGGCCTTCTGGCTTTGTATTTTAGTCTCAAATGTGGGTAGGTTCAGGTGTGTAATGACTTTATTTATTTATAGCCTCAAAAAACCCAACGTTCCAGTCTTCAAGTTATTTCCCGTCCTTTTAGCCCCATTCTCTTTTCTAAGGGCACCTTCTCATGTGCACCATTTTTGCTCCCTTGGAATGAAATTATCTTGACTTGAATATTGTGGAAATAGCTTAACAATGGACAACACGTAAGGACAACTATCCATCACAAGTGACTCTATTAAATATGAATTAATCTAATTTAAATCTCTTGTGTTACAAATAATTACAAAATAGAAAATTGGGGTTCCTTTTTATGGTCTTTTTTCAAATGTTGACGAACGGACACGGACAAGATGTTGACAGTTTGGTAGGTTTATTTTCACACATCTACAAAGTGACCTGGGTCACTTTCTCTTGACGTTTTATAAAAAAAAGTTGGAAAATTAATAAAAATGATGATTTGATGGCCCAGTTTTGTGATGGTCCAATGCAAGACATGGCATGCAATTCATTTTGTCAAATGAAAATGAATCTTGGGGGATATTGTGCCAATATGGACAACTACAATCCCGTTCCATTTTGCTGCTGTTTGTCCACGTCCAATTATGCGGCTGCCAGAATGGATGACTCCGTGTCCCTCATGTGTACTAATGACCCTGGTGATGATGATGTGGGCACTTTTTCCCAACAACCCCCTCAATTTGACATGCGGTTTTCCAGTTTAGCCCCTGACCCAGCCAATGAAGTCATTCCCATGCCCAATTTAATGCTCGGCTAAAACTCATTTTACATTTTACCCCATTCATTCTTGTCAGTGTTGGCATTTTGGACACTTTTAGGTTTGAAAACCGGTCTTTTGGGTTTTTGGTCAATTGAGTTTTTGGTCTTTTGGTCTTTTGTATTTACCTATACGACATCTACGTACACTTCAATTCAATTAATAATAATTATTATTATTTAATTAATTAATAATATTATTAATAGCAATTTTCTTACTTTACTTGATGGATTCGTAGTTAAATTGTTGATTAAGGAAATATTTCGAGTCCAGCAAAACATAATTGAATTATATTTAACTAATTAGTATAATTCAATTAAGTTATGGTTTTCTGGAGTCAAAATATTTCCTTAATCAACAATTTAACTACGAATTCATCAAGTAAAGTAAGAATATTGCTACTAATAATATTATTAATTAATTAAAATATTATAATAATTATTATTAGTTGAATTGAAGTGTACGTAGATGTCGTATACAAATGACCAAAAGACCAAAAAATCACTCCGTTTTGATACCCAAAAAACCAGGGCAAAAACCCAAAAGTAAAAACCTGCCCTGCCAACACTGATTCTTGTTCACTATTCAAAAGTTACTCAATTGTTAATTTTTAATTTTACATACAAACAAAATTATATTAGGTACTTTAGTTTAAAAAGACAAATTGAATGAATTTTTTTTTTGAAAAATGTGTTTTTTTCAAATGATGATTATTTAATAAATGATGCTGAGTGTAAAGTTGAGACAACCAGGAGGAAACTTCCGGTTACAATGGGGGACATGCATCATGTCAGATGATAGATTTATATCATGTGGGAATGTCAGTTTAGAGTTTAATTATGGTACAATGGCATAAATAACTAATATTATAAGTATATTAATGGAATTTAAAAGTAAAATAGATTTTTAGATGACAGAAATTATTTTATTGACTACTCTAAAAACCTGAGTGACTTCAAATTTTAATTTAAAAAAAAAACATTTTATTACCATTTAAAGGTTTTAATTACTTTGAATTTGGAAAAACTTGAGAAAATTCAAGGCCCACACTTTTCTCAGAAAGTTGCCAAATTTTAAGGGCTTCTTCATCCCCCAGTCGGTCGTTGGCCTCCTCCCAAAATTTGCGTAAATGATAAGGCCGTCCAGTCTCTTTTGCCAGTTCTTTGGCAAGGGCACAGTACAAAATTGAGTCGATTCCCTACAAAAAAATTTTTTTTTTGCAAATTATTGTTTCGCAAATTGCAAATTAATTAAATGGCCATTTGCAAATGATTATTTTACTTGTCTCTCCGTAATCCCTAAAGTTTTGACTGACACCCGAGTCAAGAGGCCGAACACTCCAGGCCATTCGGTGTACAAGTCGGAATTTATGTAACTGGAAATAATTAAATTAAATTCAAATTGTCCGCCCAAAGCTTTAAAATTTGGAATTACCCTGGACAGAGTGAATACGTTGTGATTCCCGTTCCCTCCAATTTTTTGCCAAGTTCTCGGGCAAAGTACATATTACACAATTTTGAATTACTAAAATAAAAAATTTGCATAATTATTTCCCACCCAATTGTTTTTGCAATAATTGCACAAATATTGCTAAAATCTTTACCTGTAGGCTCTCAAATTCATGGATCCTAAATTAACATCTTTTTCCATATTCATATCCTCTAAATTCAACTCAGCCATTTTCCACGCATTTGACGAGACACAGACAATTCTATCAAATTGCACAAATTATTATATAATAATTAATTAACAATGAAGTAATTACCTGCTGGGCGCTCCTAATTTAATTTGTTTTAAAAGTAACAAAGTTAAAAGAAAATGGCCCAAATGATTCGTAACAAAATGTTGCTCAAATCCTGCCGCCGTCCTCTCGACCACTGGATTGATGCTCATGATGCCGGCATTATTAATTAATAAATTAATTGATGAAAACTTTTCACCAATCTCCTTGGCGCATGCTCTCACACTCTCCAAGTCTGATAAGTCTAATTTGATGAGAATCTACAAAAATTAATTATTTAATTAAATCTAATTATTATTAATCGTCGTTTTAGACTCACCAAGTTGGCAGTGGGCACTTGAGTTTTAATCGAGTCCAAAACTTTTTGAGCTTTGTCAATATTTCTACAAGCCATTACGACAGTGGCTCCTCTTTTGGCTAGGGCCATCGTCAACTCTTTCCCGATGCCACTATTGGCTCCAGTGACTACCACAATTTTGCCGTCAATCTCCTCATCCCCGGTTCGGTCATCGGCGTCTCGGACTCGGTGGAGGAGGGCTCCCTTCAAGAGGGAGAGTGTGGTCAACGCCATGTTTTTGTGGGTTGACATTTTGGAGGGAATTTTAAACTAAAATAAATAATTTTCTTATTTGAATTCTTTTAATTTTAATAATTTCCCTACATTTTGCTTATTAAAATAAAAATTAATTTTAAATGGGTGAATTCAGTGGATGTAAAATATTGAATTATTGAACTTACCGAAAATGAATATTTTTGGAGAGGAAAATAATTTGCACGTGGAGTAGAAAAGGAATGGAGTGAGTAAATGGCTTGACATTGGCAGAAAGAGGGAGGGGAAGGTGAGGAGTAGCCAAGGTCATCTACAATTTCCTTTCCATTTTAGCCACCACAGCCACAGTCCATCGAGAGGCCCACAGTTTAGACAAAACAGAAAAGTTTACACTTTTTTGTTGTGGGGGATCATCAATCCATTTTTTTGTGGGACTCTCCTCTCCCTCACGTTATTTTTTAATGGGAAAATTATGATCAATTTTATAGTCAACAGACGGGGAAGAAAATCCATTCGAATCTCATACAAGAAAATTACACTTGTCAATTTTTATTTACTCAAAAACATACTCAAATAAATGAATAAATTTTATCCATCTTTTTCTTTGTTCATTTAACCTCATAAAAAAGCTCCAGCCTCCATTGTTTGGGGGAAGAAGGAACAAGTAAATTGAAATTAAATAAATTAAAAAAATTTTTGTTCATAATTCGGACTGTTTTTTCTAAGTTTTATGATCTCCAACGATAATACGAATTTTTTTTTCATAAAATACAGAGTTAAAACAAATGAACGGACGATACGTTCGTTCATAGAATCGCAATGTAAATTTCTGCGCGCGCAGGTTTTTTACAAGGTCTTTGAATGAATGAACGTATCTAACGTTCATTTGTTTTATCTCTCTAATAGATAAATAAAATGTACCAACTTTTGCAAAAAATTGCTGAAAATATTAGAATTTAATTGTGGCACTATCAATCCCAAGATAAATGCAATTATGTAATTGAGGAAATGAGTCAAATTTTATGATAATAAAATTATTGAGATGAATAATTTCAATTGAAAATTTTTTCTGCAAAATAATAAAAGACAAAATAGTAAAGAAAAAAATTTGGCATGTACAAAGAGTTTTTATTAGGATAAAGTTATTTAAATTATATAATTATTTTAATTGTACAATTATTTAATTATTGTGTGGTCAATTTCATGTTATTACATTAATTTTCAAATAACAAAATAAACCAAAAGTTCTTATAAAGTTTAATTTATCATTTAATTGAAATTGAAATAATTTAGAATTTAATTAGCTTAATTTGTATTATGGCACTGATTTGAGGAAAAACAGTTTTTTGTGTATTTGTGAAATTGTAATTATTTAGGAGGATTATCGTGAACATAATTGCAAAGAGTTTTAAATTCTTCAGGATCAAGGACTCCATCATGATTAGAATCAAATTTATCAATGACACCCTTCAAGTACTCCCCATTAAATTTAAAAGTTGGAAACATTTTCTCCAGACCTTTTTGCAACTCTTTCTCGTCAATAAATCCAGACAAGTCCAAATCAAATTTTTCAAAATTACTGTCAGCCATTTTCTACTTCACTGTAAAATATACCAAAAACACATTTAATTAATTCACTTCAAATCAAAAATTGAACCGGGAAACTTTAAATTATGAACCTGTTCAATTAAATTGGCTCCAAAAAATATGGACTCCTTGACAGTCTAAGCTCCAGTTGCAAAATGAAAGACAGGGACGGAGAGATAAAAGAGATTGCAAAAAAATAAAAAATGTCGCGAAATAGAAGGAGGGTCTTTTAAAATTTGTGGGCATGGAAGAAAGTGTGCAAAAATTGTCAACTGTCTAGACTTTCCTTGGACGTGGTTCAAGAATTTTTTTTTGGTGTGGACTTTTTCAAAAATTTTGGGTAACAAAGACCAGGGAAGGGCCATGTGCTTCCCCCATGGCTCCCATGGAATTTATCTAAATTTAGCGAGTAGCCAAAAAAAAGAGTTTGACTCCCCATTGTACAACATTACTGGGGCCCATTTAATGGCCGAGATTCATAGACAAAAATAACAACACTCCTTCTAATTAGCAAAAATACATTACAACTCAGGGATCTCTTCCAACATGTTCCCCCTCTTTCTTTAATTGTCTTTCTTAGCATTGAATTTAAATTTACAACAGATTACACAATTTAACTGTTACTTTTAATATTTACTGAATTTCAAGGGGTATTAAATTAATTATTATTAGTTAAATCAATTTGCCTATCATTTAACATGGAGTTTATTTTGAACTGGAAAATTGGGAAATGGTGAGTCGGTGAGTGGTGGAAGGGGAGGAGGAGATTTAAATTTTAATGAAGGGAGTTTCCTCTTTTTTTTGATTCAAGATGCTAAATTTAGTTTTTTAATGAAAACATTTATTTTTATTTAATTGAACATGGTTTTTGGCTGACAGAAAGAAGGCTATTTATTTTTATTACTTTACTTTATTTTAAATTAAATGGGATTCTGTTACACAAATTGTGTACAAAATAAATTAAATGGGAATTTTCTTTCTTGAGTTTTTAAAATTTTGTTTGGAAATGATGATTATTTTTTTATTTTAAAGGCAAAGGCCAAATTATTTCATTTGATTGTTCAACATTTGTGTTTTTAATGAAGGACATGGAACTCGCAATTCGTTTATTCAAATGCCAGGATGGCCCAATGACCTTGGTGACATCCCAAGATTTAATTGAAGATTGTCAGCAAGGTCATTGACAAAAGTGATTCATTTTTAATGTATTAATATTGTTATTCATTTTTTGGGAAAACTTGAAAGGATTGAGAAAATGATTTGGTTTTTAGTAGGACCCAATCTATTCATTAAAATGCTTTTCAAAAATATGATGATTATTTTTCGATGAAGGTGGAAGAAAAATTGAAATGGTTTCATGAGGTCCAGAAAATTAACGACAAGGTATCTTTTTTTGGCCACTCTCATTTTTCACATTTTGCAATTTGCCAAATAAATACTGGCCAAAATTTAAAGTTAGTTCCAGGCTGGCTATTTGACTGTTGAACTGTGAGTGGTCAAAGGGCTACTTTTGACCTCAACTTTTTTCTAAGTTTTAATTAGGGGAGGAAGGGGCATAAGTAACCCAAAGGCATGAGTAACCCACCTCATATTTCTTTGATTATAAAACAAACTAGAAGTCACAAGTCAAAACAATGTATGTATGTATGTTGTGAAGCCAATGAGATGAGGATTAGATATAACCTATTTTTAGCATCAAAAAGGTTCAAGGGACAAAACACTTAAATGCCTAAAAATGTGGGGCTCTAAAAGGCCTTAGAAAAGTTAAAAGCAGTTTTCAAGCTGCCAGGAAAAGTCATTTTTCTCGGTTTCGGTGAGAACTAAGTCAAATTTAAGTACTTAGTTTCAGTAAACATTTATTTTTACGTCATAAACTAAGAAATTTGGTTTCTAATTTTGCGAAAAATCATTAATAAACTGAATTTATTGGCACTTAGTCTCAAAATTGACAGCAGGGGCATAAGTAACCCAGTCTGAAGAGGCAAAAATAACCCACTCTTAACTCTCGCGCCCGGGTTCTGATTGGCCTGCTTCCTTGAAAGTCATACCTTGATTTCAAAGATGGGTTACTTTTGCCTCCCATGAGGCATAAATAACCCTGGGTCGCTTTTACCTCTAGTATGGGTTACTTTTGCCTCAGAAGCCTATTTTGGAGACAAAATTTTAAACGTTTTCCTAACTACAATTAAGGATAAAATTGTTTTTTTAAGAAAAACCACTTGATGACAAATTAAATTATCTGCAAATTGACATATTTAGTTTCCATTTTGGATAATCAGAACCGTATATAAACATTAAAACATCAAGTGGGTTACTTATGCCCCTTCCTCCCCTAATTGAAGCGTAGCCAATGTCAATTATTCTAAATTTCAATTACCTATATAGAACTATAAAATAATTAACTGGCAATCAAAACTTGGGAATGGATTCTAAGAGCGCAAATTAATTTAATTTATCCAATGGAGGCAATTACTTGTTGTTTATTAGAATGGAAAAATTGTTTGAGATGAGTCAATATTTACACAAATACTTGTGGTCAATTATGACTTTGTTGAATTATTCTCAAATTACGAAAGACATTTAGACTCATTTGGAAGTTGTCAGAGTAGTCCTTTCTTTGTTCCTCTTGACCGACCTTCCTTCTTTTTTGACCAATTCGAACCTTCTTGTTTCCAAAATTTTGTCAGAGTATAGCTCATTTAGTAGAATCGGACTATCGGACAATTTTACTTAAACTTTATTCTACATTGAGCTTGAGCAGGGTGACCACCTCGGGCTAGTCAAAATCCGGGACATTTTTAAAAAAAAATTTTTTTACAAAAAAACTAAAAAGTAAAATGTCTTTTTGAAATAAAACGTCAAGAGGAGTTTAGCAATAGAGAGTTCTAAAGGAACAATTTTACTTTGTGTTCAATTCATTACAATGCTCATTTTAATGGCTATGACAGTAAAATGTATTCGATACTTGCCAACAGTTCTGGAGTCAATACTAAATTATGAATTTTAATTAACAAGCTAAAATTTAATTGATGTAAAATTTTCACTTTATCATACCAAAGACCACAATCGGGAAATTGTCCCTTGTCAATTAAACCTTCACCATTATTATGGCGACAGTGGTCTTTGGTATGGTCAAGTGCAAAATTTAACCTCAATTAAATTTTAGATTTTAAATTAAAATTCATAATTTAGTGTTTACTTCAAAACTGTTGGCAAGTATCGAATACATTTTACTGTCATAGCCATTAAAATGAGCATTGTAATGAATTGAGCACAAAGTAAAATTGTTCCTATAAAACTCTCTATTCCTAAACTCCTCTTGACGTTTTATTTCAAAAAGACATTTTACCTTTTCTGTGTTTCCGTCTGTGAACATTTTTGTCAAAATGATACTGAAAATATATAAAACTGAAGACTAACCTTAAAAATTAATTTGAATTAAGTTTGAAAATAAATTTTAAATGTGAAAAGTGTCCCTCATGTCACAAAAACTACATATGTTGCTGGTTTGAAAAAGGAATAAAATATAGAGAAAATTTTCAAAGTTATAAATGGAACGATACGAAAAATAAAATTGAATTGGTCAAATTCCCCCCTCTTTTTGTAAGCCTTCAACATTCAACATTTTTGTCACTTTCTCATACTCTTCCTTTGTTTTATTTGTCCGTGGACAATTTACGGGACATTTGGGTTAAATTGGCATTAATTACGGGACGCGGGACCGGACCGGTGGTCACCCTGCGCTTGAGGTATGAGTCAGTGGTGGCCTTTAACTTTGACAGCAGCTGAAGATGAAATATAAATTTTCCTGATAAATAATCCTTTCTTTGTACTCTACTCATTTTTAATTTTTTTGAACTGACAAGTGTTTTTTTCCAAAAACTGAGACTTCGTTTATAAAAGGTGGAATTAGAGTTGCGGTGTAGGATTTTATATAAAAATGACACTGACGTTCTTGTCATGTAAAAATTTGCATGTAATTTTTTACGTTGCAAATACGCCAGTCCCATTTTGCATGTGAAATCCTTGTGCTACACGGGAACTCTAATTCCACCTTAAATGACAATTAATTTTTAGCAACTGACAATTATGTTTTAGCCGTTCTACAACAAAATTTTTGGAGAAAATACGACGTATCTAGTTACAGTCTTCATTTTCTCTGTGACGGTCCAAACTGGTACTCCTCCAAAATGTTGACAAGGCAAGAGAACAAATTTAATTTCACCGCTATCTCCTTCCTTTCTCGTCTCCGCATTCTCCCTATAAAAGTGGACCTTATCAATGGAACCATTTCAGCAATCTCCACTGGATGGCGGTATTGGCTATGGCGATTGCACCACTTGATGGCCTCTCTCCACATCACTTACATCAGCGTCCGTCTCATTCAAGTTGTGCTCGACCCGGGAAAATATGTTAATTTGAATCATTTCTCAATCCATTTGATTTCTTGCACTGCTTTTCTGTCCGCATGTGTCACGTCTTATCGGTTATTTGTTGGGGCGCCAAATTTAAATGAAATTATTTTCAATGCTCTGTTCAACGACAGCCAACTGGTACAATGGCGATCATAACAATTCTAAAACTTTGTGGTCATACAAATTTAATTTATAGGAACCACCGTCAAACCAGGATGAACAATTGGGAGAAACCGCTGAGAGTAGGGGGGCAGCCAAAAGTCACTCAATATTTCGACAAAAAATTCAACGGCGTAAAATGAATGCGACCAAACAGGCCTGGTTGTCACGCCCTCTATGGGAATACAGCCTTCAAGAACTTTTAGTACTCACAATGGCTTCAATGGGGCCTATTGCAGTTATTTTAGTGACAGGATTATTCAGTTTGGACTCCACAAGGCACCAACTTTTATTTTCGTCCCTTCCTCCTCCCGCCCAAACTCACGTGACATTTTTTATTTTGCTCGGATGTGAATTTTATTGTTTTGCTGTTCATGCCTCTCTCACTTTTTTTGCGCTCCTTTGTGAGCTCCTCTTCTTTCTCAAATGTCACTCAAAATGTGACGACCTCCTGCGGAATATAAGGTAAATAATTTTACAATTATTTAAATTGAATAATAAAAATAATTAATGAAGCAATTGTTATGTAGGGATATTAGTGAGGAAGCCATTCCAATGGAAAATTTGTGGGGCGTCATTGGGGAGACGCAGAGATTGTCGTTGTGGATTCATTTGTTCAATTGTCAACACGCCGTGTGCATTTTGTCCTTCAAAATTATGTTTCTCGTTGGTTCCATCACTGGCCTCTCCTTCTCCATCAGTTTTTTCCATTTAAATTATTTTGCTGGAATTGTCAATCTATTTATTAGTCTTGCCTCAGCCATGGCCTATTCCATTATTTATATGAAGGCCTTTTCTATTGCATCAAAGGTCATTGAGGTCAAAGAGGCCATTTTGGAGAGGACTGGGCGAGCTGGTTTTGTCTCTTATAGGAGACACGTGGGCCAAATTTTGAGGGCGATTCCATTGGCTGGGATAAAAGTGGGAAGTTTTAATTACTTGGAGAGGACGTCGACACTCATTTTCATTCATTTTTGTGCCCAAAATATTGTCACCCTGCTCATCCTTCTTCGATAAGTTTACGTCTCATGCACCCATGTCAAGATTACTTTTTAATTGTTTTCTTTCACTAAAATTTATTTCATGTACAGCCAATAAAATTATGGAACCATTCCAAGTCAATCCAATGTACAAATTTAATTCAGCATCTTCTACTCTGTCCTCAAGCGTCAAAAATCATGCCATCTTTTCTATTTAATTTTCTATCATTGAAACAGTCTTTTAAAATTATTTTAACATTTTTATTCATGGGTGCATAATTTTATTTGTTCTTTTGGGGTCATTTTAAATTATTCTCAAACTATTGGCGGGTGAATTCACTTGTAAAAAGATGGATGAAAAAAATAGTCAAAATGGTGGTTTTTTTTATAAAAGGCGAGTGGATTTATTGTAAATAAATACTTTCAGATTGTGGAGACATTTGCGAAATCATTTCCGAAAAATGTTTAGTAGGAGAAATGTCCGAGAACGGGGCTGTCGAAGTGGTAGTGTGTTGGTTGTCCCAAAAGACTTCCACTGCTCACAGCAGATCCGTGAGCAAGAGCTGGGGCGGCGACCACTGCTGGGGCGTGGTAGGCGGCAACGGCGGGTTGAGCAACAAGGGCGGGTTGGTGGAAAACCTACAGTAGAAAATGGTAAATTAAATTTCCGCACTCTTTTCCATTTGAAAATTGAGAAAGAATTAGAAAAGGAATTCGTACTGGGGCGGCATAGGCAGCGACGGCGGGGTTGATGACGCGGGTATCGTGTTTGCGGACGCTGGAGAAGGCA
>JAQIVZ010000972.1:0-43864 GCA_034700945.1 Arrhopalites spinosus | reverse complement strand
TCTATATTGAATTATACAAATTTTCGGTGGAAATACTAATTCCTGGCGGGCGTTGCCCGCCGTGAAACAACTTGTATAATATGATTTGTTATGGTGGAAGACTGAGTATTTGAATATTTGAGCAAGTACATATTCCTACAAATTTTGTTTTCATGATTTAAATGCATTGTATTGTAGTAGGAAACTGTCTTTTGACCAAGACCTTTGTCATGTGTTTATGTCTAGACATTTAAAGTGTATAAAATATATGGTGAAATAAAAAGATTTAGTGTGCTGTACAATTATAATTTATTACGTACATGTACTTTCAGTTTCAACTTTCTCATTCTATCTTAAATGGGTAATCACATTTTTTGTAGCCAACTAAAAAAGATATGCTATTGGTTTTTTTGGAAATTAATGGCACATTAAGGTTGAGATAATCATTTTATAAACTTAAGATATGAATAGAAAATTAAATAAAAGTCAGAATCGAGAAAATGAAATGGGAAGGTCAATTAGTTTGGAAACGGGTCCACGTTGTTAAAAGTACAGTTGGTGAATTTCAAATGCCATTCTTTTGCTCAAATCCATTGATCCAAAAACTGAGCTTAACTGCATAATGATTAAATATGAACTACCTAGTTAGTTACTATTTTACTAATATGTCATATGTATATACGTTTATACATAGTAAAATAGTTTATTCATTCTTATATTTATTATAAGAATGCATATACTGAGTAGACTGAGCTTTTATTGTTCTGGGGCACCTGGAACTTATTCCAGTGGGAGAGAGAGAGAGAGAGAGAGAGAGAGAGAGAGAGAGAGAAAAAAAAAAATCAATGTCAAAGTCAATGTTAAAGGTTGAGATTACATTTCACAAGTAAGTTGGGAATGCATAATATGTCTAGTCCTAGTCTCTCTAGTTCTTTCACTATTTTTTTATATTGTCTTGAATGATTTACTAGAGTTGGTTCATTACACACACTATTAGTACTCGTCCACTATGAAATGATTGCTAATGAACTTTGCGTTTACATTTATTAAGTAAGAGCGAAGAATAAGTTGATCTGAAAGCAAAAATACTTTGTCTGTTTTATTTATTTACGACTACAATTTAGTTTGAATGAAGGACTGTCTTCAGTATGATTTTGTCTTGCTAATTGTGCATAATAAATGAGGAAGAGTGAGAGAAAAAAAGAGAGGAAGCCTTACAATGTCTGTAGTCAAATTCAACTGTTATTAATCTAAGTATATGCATTGACTACGCCTTGGTGAGTCCAGGTCATTGTACTCATAAAAATAGCAAATAGAAATTACATTATGATTGAAAATGTTGATGCGACGACGTGATATGTAAGCTCAAGTTTACTTTTGTGTTGATCAGTGGAAGCCTTAAGATGTTCTGTCTCGGCGGTTCCTACTTGTCTCGTTCCTCTGTCCTTGTTCAATTTACTCAACTTATTAACAGCCAAAATTGGCTCAAGAAGTACTTGTGTCTACAATACACATTGCTTTTATATGGAATTTGGTATGCTTGAATAACATTGTTGTTTTCTTACAGCAGGATGTTTTTTTACTAAGGAACATTCTTATAGTATGTTATTATTGCATATGGTTGTTCTTATTCAATGAAAATTATAGTATGTTGGCAAAGAGCAACTTATTATGTAATCTGGACACACCAAATGAAATTTGTGGGATTGTCTTTGTTTATAAATATTTGAGAGTTCTTTTTGATAATGTGATAAATTATTAGGAATAATGGACAAGGGGGATAACGTCAGTCCAGCTACATATTTTAATTTATAAATGTGCAAACTTGACTTCACTCTTTGTCATTTGTCTCTCTCTCTACCCACAAAAATATTTCATGTGAATGTAGAAATGTAGAATAAAAGAAATGAAAATGAAGAGTAGAAAGATTTTTTTCCTCTCCTTTTGTATTTTTTGTGCATATTATGGAGGTGTACTATGTGTAGTATGACTAAAGCGGTTTTATGCTGGCGGCGGGCTGTCTAGTGTGTGTGTGGAAAAAGAAGACAACTCGTTTTTATGGCTATGTAGTTGATAGCATCATTTTTGCCATTTAATTTTAGGGGAAAAAAGCATTTTAGGGAATGGCATGGTAGTAGATTTTAAATGCATTGCGAAATGATAAACGTTTAGATTTTCTATTTGAGGATTAAAGATTATATTATTGTTAATGTGTAGAGTCGACTGCTAGGCGATTTACATTTATGTTATCTTTTATATATATATATATGTATATGTGAATAGTTATAGTTACATATAATTTTCATACTGTGAGGTAACTGTAAGAATTAATCGTATAGAGAGGCTGTCGAAGGGATGAATTATGAGTGTTGCGACTGACAAGGCAGTTGCGACACTTCGGATCTCGTAAGTTTTACCAAGTTGTTGATTGAACATCCCATTGAAAAAAAAAGTTTCTACATCCTGCTTTAGGCATGTGTTTAATGTTTTAGTCTCATCGTCAAATTTGTCAATCGATTCTCGTCTAAAATGGATGGGTTTACTCGTCGTCGTCCAACTAAAACTTACCAACTACTTGAGTAAAAAAAATTTCCATTGTGTGCATAATCTTTCACTCTGTGTTTTGCTAAGCCTCTCATTCATTCGTTTGAATGAAAATGGCAATGTTCATTGCTTTATTTGATTCACCTCTATTCAGTCTATACATTATATTTAAGATACTTTGGTTAAAGTTAAGGCTTCAATGGATTAAACGTATGTCATATTGCTTCATCATGAATCAGAAATTAACTCTTTGTTTGCATAGAATAAAATATGCATATCCAATTGGTAGTATAGTCACAGTTTTACATGTAGATGATTATTTTTTCTCTTTTAATTGAGGGCCCGGCAAAGAAAACCATTTCTCCTTTTTGGATCGAGATCAGATTTTGGTATTGTTGAACATGTCAATTTTTACATGTAATATTTTTATCATGTGTAATTGGAAATTGAAACACAAAAGAAATTTTCTTTAACCCAAGTGAGTGAGTCAGACAGAGCAGGAAGGAGAGAGATATATCAATTGGTTGTTGGGTTACATCACGACCAATTCCTTTTACTTGTAAGTACTGATTGGCTATCATTTTAATACGTAATCAAACTAGTACTTGCATTAATCGTGTAATTAAAAGTTGTTGTAAGTGAAAAGATTTGAAGTGAGAGAGAAAACGAGTTACAGTTGACTGTAGTGGCGGCATATAAGACTTGTGAACTATTTACAATATAAATGTATTGTTTGGTAATTTAATGTGATAATGCATTGTCAATTAGATCAACATATAATATGTGTCTACATCATGTCATGGTTGATTTTAATCATAATGCACATTGAGAGAATGGACAAAGTACAAGAATGGCTGTAATTGCCCCCGTAATTGGCAATTTAAGAGGAGATGATAATGATGATGAATTTTACTCCTATGAGAGAATTTTTTTTGTTAATTTATAAAATATTAAATGAAGAATTAGTCATGAATGTGTGTAAGATAAAACCTACAAGGTCATTCACTTGGTTTCTAACATGGTGCAAAAATTATGTAGAGACGATGAGATGAAGCAAGAATGCTTAATATACTGTGTCATGTTTCTAGCATGTTGCTTTCGTTCACTGTATTTATGTCAGTTGAGTATGGAACTAAAACCTACGACTTGTTGGTTTTAGGAATGCAAGTTAATGTTTACTATACATTATAAATGTACCTGGTTAGTTATTATATTTCTGGTAGTAGCGCGTCCAATCTGAGTTGATAGCTAAAGTAGTCTGCTGTTGGTAACTTTAGCGGGACTACCTAATTACTCAGAAATTCTGAGTCAGAATGGTCTGAGTGGATTGATGAGCCCAATGTTTTAGGAAAATCAGCGTGAATAGTATGCCTTGAGGGTTTCTACTCTGGGTGCATTTTACAGGTTTAGTCACCATGAATTCTTCTTCATTAAAGTATACATAATTATACTTCATTATTTTCTATATTATATTTATTTTCAAGGAAATGTGCAAAACATTCACCTTGGTTTATAAAAATCTGGAGAATGGTCATTTGGCCACCATCCTGAAAAATTTGAGATAAGCCTTGCCTTAGCCTAGAGCAGTTTCTCTCTCTCTCTCTCTCTCCCTTGGAATATATTTGTAATAATATTTCGTAGAGAGTAAGAGTTGTTATAGTTGGTGGAAGGCTAATAATATGAATTTTAAGAGTTCCAACTATTTTCACAGTGTTTCGCTGTTGTGGGTAGTAGGTACTATGCAGCGGTATGATTGTCGTCGACATTGTCCTCTCTAATTAATTGACGGAGGGATTCACTACATGGCAATTAGAAACGGAAGCATGTGTTGGAAGGGGAGAGATGTAGTTTGCGAAATGCGAGGCCTGAAGAAGATTTTTTTAAGAGGAAAGAAGTTCCTGTACTGGTTACCTGACTATGCTAATTGCAAAACCGTTATTATAAGTTTACATGTCTTTACTTGTCGTTGAAGAACAACAACTTGCAAAAATAAAGGGTTTTTTTAATTCTTTTTTGCCATGCATAATATTTGATTCTCAAATTTATATACTTCCCATAAAACAGCAAGTAACTTTGTGATAAATTTTATTATCAATACAGTGCATGAAGTGGATTAGAATTTTTCTGGTTTCTTCTTCCTAAAGACTGGTACTACTGGTTTCCTTTGATTTTTGATGACGTATATTCCAATAACAGTATGATAAAAAAGATGGACTTGAAAAGTTTTATAGTTTCTTCCATGGATTATATAACACTAAAACGTAAATGTACTCGTTGACTGTATCTTGTAGAGTAATCTTGATTTTTGATATGCGAATGAAAGCATCGTGCCATAATAAGAAATAGCCAGGTAGAATTGTTTCCTTATATACGTGTGTGTGTGTGTGTGTGCAAATAAAAGAGTCTTTAGAAGGTTCAGACGTCAGTGAATGACAAGTTGTTCATTGACAGCTGAAAGTACCGGTCTCGTTGGGACATGTGGTGTACCTAGTCGCTTTGAGTTATAAGAAGAATAAAATGTAAAATACATGTACATACGATTTCATGGCAATTTAAAACAAGTGCAGAAACGCACTGACTTTAGAGTGAATCATATCATCAAATTAACTAATTATGTACAGAATTGGTTGGGGATTCAAATATCAAGCCTTAGTTGGTTTTACAGAGTATAAAGTACAAAATGAAAGGGAGAGGGATGAAACAAGAAATCCGTATTGTGTATTTTTTCTTCTATGGACAGAGATTTTAGAGCTTCAAGCTCAAATTTTTTGAGTTGATTATCTACTCGTTAACGAGCATAGATGCCTATATATATTAGACAATATTAGTCTCATATTTACCCATGTACATGTGTGTAGAATTTATGTACTTCACCCCCATATTTTTGGCTAGTGCTTGTTTGTGATTTTATAATAAAGGAGAGGTGTTGGGCTGTTTCGTTCTTCCTGATATTAAAATGATGTTGTCGTTTAGTCTGAATCTACTTGTTTAGCTTGATGAGTCAAAGGTCTGTGGAGAATCTTTTTTCGCCAATTTTTGTTAATTTTTTTTTCTCTCTCTCTCTCTCTCTCTCTCGCTCTCGCATTTGATAATAAAAAAATAATGATGTACATAATATATTTAGACAGTTTATATCATTAATGAATTGAATTTGTTTATAATCCATCTTTTTTTACTTGCGTGGTATAAATGAGTATGGCAGATGTAAGAGATCGTGCAGTATCCTTGGATTTATATTATATTTACCTATATGACTTGAGTTCTTCAGTCCAGTGCTGCGCCCATTTACTATAAGCATGGTTACTTTTTGTGTGTTGCTGTTGAATCAAATTAAATTCTCTAGTAATGTTATTACTGAATGCTTCGGGGTTGCAGTTTTCTATTAGTGTAGAGTTGAATCCTACAGCCTATAGTCTATGTACAATTGTATACATATTGTATATAATATGTATGCACTCTAAAAAAGCAAACATGAAAGGGGCTGGTCATTTAAAGAATTGCAGAGGAGTAGAAATGGATATATAAATGTTGTGGATAGTAAAGAGTACAAATTTTCTTGTTAATATTACTAAACTCAAGTAGTTATTAAAAAAAATTCTCAACTATAGGTTAAATTTTAATATGACGGATGATGAAAATGCGGCATGGATTCACAGACAATGTGATCTTTTGTGTGTAAAATGGAGAGTAGAAGTATGAGGGAAGAGAAAGAGAAAAAATGAAATGTTTATATTATTTCATCTTTTATATTCACTAGACTATCGTGACTGTCAAAATGAAATAATTTAAACATGTGTTGGTTGCTTGTTGTTCCATTCTATTACATGTACTAGTGAGTAAGGGCCAGAGGCAAATCTAATTTGTACAAGGAATCGAGTTCTTTTAAAACTACATTGTAATGTATATATATTGGTTTTAATGTTGGTTTGGTGACCTATGATAATGATGATAATGAGTGTTTCCTTTGAAGAGTATTTATTCTGTGTGTGTGAAATGTGTGATGCGTATATGTTTACCTGGTCATTATATTCCATTTGATTGCAACAAGAATGAGAAGAATGAAAGTGTTGCAAAGTTGGAGAGTTATACCCCATCATTAAATTATATTGTTGTCTACGTCAGTTGAACTGTCAGTTAAAGACGAAAGTAAGAAAGACACTTTAGAGAAGGAGAGAGAGAATCGGAGCATCGTTGGAGACATTGTAAAATTATTTTTTATTTAACTGGGTAATTTGTACATGTGCACATTTATATGCATTAAAAGTATGTTCATTAATATATAATATACATGCATGCATACAAAGTTGTGAAGGGAATGATTAAAAACTACTAAGACACAATGTAAAGTTGATGGAATTCAATTCTAAACTGTTCCCGTGACGCTCGTCATCTTAGCTAATTTCATTATGGTGCTCATTATAGCAAACACCTACGGGTGATGTAAAAGTTTTGCTTGGTTAGGGTAAGTCACTTCTACTTGTACAAACCACATGAGGCCAAAGGGAAAGAACAAAGACAAGAAAACCTGTAGGGGATACTATATGAGGGGAATTGAAAGTCATATGATTGAAAATTCATGGAATTTAAGCACATCAATGATGATTTTTAAATATTTTCAATTTTGGAGGAGGGACCACCACTTTCATAGTTTCAAAGTTCATGTGTCACCATAGTATCATTATGTGATAAAGAAAAATAGGTTGGGCAGTCAGGCAGAGAAGATATAAATGATTCCTTACAGATTGTTTGCAAAGTATATTTATATGCGCACGTCATTAAATGTTTTTTTTTCTTTTTTTTCCTGGTTCGTATATGTTCATATTTTTATCAATGTACATTGTACCTGTACATAGTACATATAGTCAGTCAGTTTCTTACAATATAATTGGCTACGTTTTCTGTCGACAATTGTTATGAGTTTAGATAGAGAGAGAGAGAGGAGTCAATTTTAATAAAATTCGACGTGATTTGTAGGTTTTATTTTTTTCTAATAGGACTGGCTCAAGGCTCAATGAGTGCTTTATTTTAATGGTTCACATTTCATATTTTTCTAAGCTCACATTGTGCACCAAGAGCAATAAGAGCTAAAAACTGTACGATACGTGTTATTTGCCATGGGTTAACTTAATATTTTCCCTTTTTTGCAAAGTGTAAGTACTCTGAAATATAATGTTTTTTTTGTGTATTAGCTGATTTTGTGTAATAAAATGAAATTAGTACATATGTGATGATGAGATGTTAGATGTTCATAGTTACACTAGGTACGTTCCTTTATTTTATACTTAGTTTTTTTGTCTGTTGTTTGTGGAAATAGGAAATGATATAAGAGATTTTAAGCGTGAATGGAATTAGAGGAGAAATTCAGTGTTGCTTGTATTCATGTTTTTTGTTATTATTATTGTTCTCTTCTCTCAAACAATGTTTCGTACATCCTCAGCATTGGAGTTTCTCTATTCGCAGTTCATACTGAGATTTAACAACATAGAAGGTGTTATGCTGATATCCGTTGACTCTTCCTTATCCTTATTGTAGTACTCATATGATCTTATTTTAACTGGCTGAGTAGATTTAGGTTTCGGTGTTTACGAGACCATTTAATCTCCGATTATCCTATGAGTTGTGTTATATCGCAAAATTGTAATCCGAATCTGTCTAGCTAGAAGCTACTCTTGAATACATTTTGAACGTGATATCATTACATCATGATATTCTACAGACACTTTTTACATTGGAAAATTAATCCGGCAAACAAAGTAAAATGGAGACGGAGGCGGAAACTGTTGTAAATATATGTAGAAAGTAGTATTATTTTTTTATATGTAGGTAGTATGTTATACAAGTTTGCATGGACTGTACAACAGGACGCTTACTATCATGACTGTTATTGGTTAGTGTATTTCCATTACAATTTTTGTGGAATATGACTGTATATTTTTACTTGCATTTTCTCTTTCCTTTTTTGGTCTCCTCCTTGACTATCATGGTTTCATGGTTTAAATTGTGAAATGATGATTACACGACTCATGAAAGGATTTCATGAAGCGTAGACTACTTGTATGTTTGAAGATAAGTTCATCCCCGTTTTCACCCGATTTGTAGAGTTGAGTGTGACGGACGACTGAAGAGTTTATGGTTCTTTATAGTTGGATGACAGTGGTGAAAATAGTCAATGGAAACTGGGACGTCGGTACTTGCCGTACATCCATCCTCATTCTAACTCTCTGAGGCTCCTGTACAAAAAATAATAAGGGAGGAAGACTCGGTTAGTGCTTGTTTGGAACAAAAACATAGTGTTTGTAGAATGATAGTAGAGAGAATGAGAGAGACTGCTCCATCCAACATTTGTGTGTACAAAGGGGTTCACATGGTGATGAGTATGTGCAGAGTTAGTAAAAGCTTGTATTCTAGATGTAAAGCATAAAACATGTAAGGAAGATACCTTGGTTTCAATGCATATAGTATCAATGCAGTATAGAAGGTTGAAACTCTCCGCATCCGCATGGTATTGGTGTATAGTTGAAGTTTGCCTGTAATTTTGTGTGTGTGAATGTACGAGTTGTATGTACATGTGTGCAAATTGTATGCATGGAGAAACTCCTCCTGGAATTCTTATAGTTACAATTATATACTACGACGTCTACTACTACTACTAACTACTGTATATAGAGAAGAAACAAGCGGATCGATAAATATAGGATGGAGGACCGTGTGGACTTGACATACACCAAACGGGGAAATCTCTTTCTCTCTTTGCCTATGTTCAAGACTTTTTCACGCCATCTCCAGCCGCTCCTATTTCAATCTCCTTTCCTTCTCATGTCTCTCGATTCCAGCTCAGTCTTACATGCTTTTTTCCCTACATGTCGATTTGAATCATTTCTTTTTCTCTCAATGTTGGCATAGGAAAGTAGAGGAGGCAGTGGCGTACGCGTACGATGGTGGAATTTTTTTTTTGAGTAACTCGACGAATGTGCATATAGGTGTTTCATTCATGTTTATAATAATCAAATGAGAGGATGAAGAAGATGACATGGGGAAAAAAAGTCTAGTTTCTCACAAAAGCTTCATTTGAATTGACTCTTTTGACTGCACAAGTATATTATGATATCGCTACCCAAGTATAATAGGGTTCAGAAAGATAAATAAAATGAATAATAAATACACATGTTCCGCTCTATGAATAGTTTACTCTACAATATGTACACTTGGAATCAATTGAGTTTGTAAAGAAATAAAATGAAATATAAGAGGGACTATCACATCATATTTAAATAATCGTATGAGTGAACGTATGTTCAAATATTTATTTATAATCAAAAGTATACACTATAAATTATTTTGTGTACAGAATTACGTACACAAGCATAGCAAATGTGAAATGTTTGTTTTTATTTATATTCATAATTATTTTGATTTTATTGTTGATACATTTATTGTTGACTTGCTCTAGCTCTAGTCTAACTGGGATTTTTTTATTGTTATTTACACAGAACAACTACTTCAAAATCAATTCTATTGAAGATGAGACTGTATTGGATTAAATTTGAAAAGACAACCCTGTAGAATGTGTGACGACGAGAATTCGGGTGGTGGGGAGGACGATCAGGGTGGAGGCGCAGTTCTAATTCGAATCCATGTTCCAGGTAATGATCAAACAGTTGACATGCATGAAAATTATTTTTTGATTTTATTCACATTTGTTGCGAGCAAAAGATGGTTCACACAGTTTGTCCGTCAGAAGTTACTACATAAACTTCCAATGGCTACTAAGAACCTTTTTCATTTGAAAATGTAAAAAAAATCGTTTTTTTCTAGATCTCAACATCCATAAATGTCTCCAGTTCTACCGCCATGATTTAATCTGGGATGTGAAGCAACAATGCTTGGCTTCTCTACCAAAGGTTTGACAATTTTGTTTCTTTCTTTGGTTGAGTTTTTTATTGAGAGAAAACGGGGTCCACGAAAATGACAGATTTTTAAAGCATGAATATTTCCCTTGGTTTGTACTGTGGATACATATTTTTAGTCTATTGCAAGAATCTCCTTGTTTTTACATTTATCAATAACAATTGTCTAGCTACTGGGACTTTGTAGTTTGTACTGTTTTATTGTACTTTAAAAAAAGTTAGTTTCAAAATAAAATACTCGTAAATATTGTATTCGTCTATTGCCCTTTTCTCCCTTGAGAAAAAAAGAGGATATGATGTAAAAAGTCTGCTGTAGCCCGATTGTAGATGAGCTTTTTAAAACGGACTGAATTTTGTGTTATCTCTGCTTTTGAATAAAAAGGATCAAACCACGTTAACGGAAGAGGCACAGCCAATAGAAATAGATTGTCGCTACTTAGCAAGTAACATTGTTTGACATGAAATTCCTTTCAAGCTGGATGCATGAAGCCGATAATATTAAATGGAACGCGGAAATTTCGTGATCATGTCATGTCATAGTGACAAAGTAAATACACGGGAAAATTATTCATTGAATTAATGATGTTTAAGACTTTTTTTAAAAAAAATCTTAAAGTAAATATGACGGTCATGTTTTTATCTTAATTTTGTATCTAATTAATATTTGTCATTTTAAAAAGACAAAAACATAATTGAGAAAACAGTACAAGTACATTTTGTGGTTTAAATGTAACAGTAATTATCTCAGTGTAGCCAAATTTGAAAGAAGAATAAAATATTCTAGCCCTGACATTGTAAAATTTAAAACTCTGGTAATTATTCTCAAGGCAAGTACTTATAATGTCGTAAGTAAGTAAAGTACTTAAGTCTGAGTACAATATGATGAAAATGACATGTTATTTTTTTGTGTAAATCATTGTGGAAGTAATAAGACTTAGTGAGTGTAAAGTGAAATGGAAAATTTGGCATTTTGGAGGGGAAGCAGTGACGTGCCAAAATATTTTAATGATTGTCATGCCATTTACGATAGTTACTGAGGTGACTCGTTCTTGATGATCATTAAATCTCATGAATTGAAGTCATCCGTTGTTGGAGACTAATTTGTAACGAGAATCCGTGGAGGATTCGTGCCGTGTATGAAATAGATGATAATATTTGGTACATTGTATTGGCGGTTCCTCCTTCCTAATTGTAGGTGGCCCTCAACAAGCAATAATTCCCTGTCGGCCAATTTAATGTATTCCTCCTCTAGCTACTTATTGACTACTACTCCAATTTGGTTCATATATGCCCGTACAAGTTTTTTTGGGTTTTAGATCCTAGCCACTGTGATTTAAAGCCGGTTGAAGTTCTCTTTCTCTCTCTCTCCCGTCAGTTTCCTTTTAATCTATGACTTGAGTTAACATTGTTTACGATTACGATCGTGATTAAGATACGCATTCTGTTGTCCTTTTTTACTGCTTCTATGACCCAATGTGTATGTAAATATGTTATAATGTATGCCCACCAAAAAGTCCGTTTATTCAGTATTACTACAGTCGTGCTTTCATTAATTCACTGTATAATTTTATCCAAAAAAAACCAATGATTTTAAATGACCGGTTGCTTTAAAAACCCGCTGTAATCAGTCACCTTCTGAACTTTTCTTTCTATAATATTAACACTTGTAGACGCACGATTTCTTGTTGTTCAGTAGCAAGTTTCTGTATACTTTAAAAGTTTGTACTAAATTATGTACGAGTATTATGAGTAAGTATATCAAACGTCTTAACTAGTTATTAAATATATTTGCAAAAAAAATTGTGGCCAGAATTTTGTATCTATAATTTATTATGTCATACATTAGTACTCTAATCCGATTTGCATCCACTTGCTTTTTCCCTGCCCACTAATACGCCAAGATTTATGATAATTTTTTAATGTAATTTTTATATGCACACATGGTGAATGCGGGTTTTATATTTTATATTTAATGTTCATAGGTAGCTATAATCTACGCTTTGGTGAAAAAAGTATGTGTGCATTTTGTTAGCTTTAGTGGATTGTGGATAATGTGAAAACGATTATGAATTTGGAATGCGTGTATTTATTAATACTTTTTTAAATATAAAAAAATGAGTATGACATCAGAGTCATTGTCATTGTGTAGTTTTTTCAACTGAGAACTCAGAACACATTGTAAAACATTGTAAAAAAGCATTAAATTAAGTAATGAAATAGTATTAGTCATTTTTATTAATATTCAAGCATGTCCATGGTTCTCAGACTTGAGTTTTCTTACAATTAGTCTGTCAAATCAACCACGTACGTCTACTGATCAAGTTGTAATGATAAGTGTTTTAAACTTTCATCAATGTAAATATTTGGGGAAGACTTGGATTTTTTCAAGTCGTAAAAAGCTACATGTAAATAAATATTAAAATAGCTAGTGCAGTTTTTTGTTTTTGTTTTTCAACATGTCAAAAATTGCATGAAAAGTTCGTATTCCGAACCATCCATGTGTGAAAGAAAGCATTTAGGTTATGTATTTTTTCTCAAGTCTTCACTTCTAATGACGGTTAATTCGGGTTAATATCCTACTCTTCCTTTATGATTGATATTTCTTTTATTTTTGTTGTTTTATTTTATTTATTTTTTTGGTTCGGTTTTCGTTTTGCGGTTCGTACTCCTATTTACTCGTACTACTGATGTACACAGGTGACTCAATGGTTTGGGGTATGATTATAATTTTTCACTCCTTTCAACTAATTTGGCTGCTTTTTTTTTTTGTTTTGTTCTCTGTTTATTTGATTGTTTGCGACATAGCTTTTATTATATCTTTATCTTTTAAAGATGAAACTGTTTAGTTTTACAGTTGTGTATTTTTTATTATCATTTGACCTTTTAATATTTTAAGTGTAACGGGTAAATTATTTTGTCTCACTTATGTTACCATTCAGTAATTTATTTGACTAATAGAGCCATTTAAGAACCACTGTTAAATATTGATTTACATTTGACTATGTAGGAGGAACTTGAATGTATAAAAAAAATTCATTGACATGCAAAAAAAAACTTTATTTTGTCTTAAGGTAATTTAGCTTACCACAAAGGGTTGTATAAAAATTTTAGGCTTTATATCTGTATATATACAGTATATATATATATAAGTTGAAGCTCTTTCTCAAGTGGTCCAATGTTTTGGCTACTTGATGGCTTCTGAGAACATCATAATCGTAGTCAAGACTAATGTATAAAAACCATTGTGAAATTTCGGTACATGTTAAGTTTGAGAGAGCTTACAATTTGGCGTTGGCTGTATTTATGGATTGGGATTGTAAAGTGACTCAGATTTTGAGCCACTGGCAATATATTTTATTATGGCGGAACATGATGATCTCTATTCGTTCATTCAGTAAAGATTACTGTGTGGTAGAGTTCTACAATACACTTTACAATTGCCTTTTTGCACATTGTTGCATCATACAAACCGAAGACGAAGAAAAAGTTTAGCAAAACAGTTTCGTGCGTTGGATTTTTTTGTATTGTATATGCATTACATGGTTCACATCATACAGTGGACACGTTCGGACAATCATTCCTTTTTCGTGCTTCTAATTGCTTTACTAAATATTACGGTTCATTTGTATTTACTTGTCGTTAGATCCGTCACCATGTTTGTCTACACTGTATGTGTGTGTATGTGTAGTGTGAGGAAAGTAAATGAAAAATATGTTGTTGTTGCTGTTGTTATTATATGGATGGTGTGTACTATTGAAATGTCAAGGCTCGTCAGAAATTTCAATTTATTTTTCAATCAAATCATTATGATTATGAATCAGTAATCAGTAAAAGCCGTATGGAATTTTAATTTTAGTCTCAGTTTCTCATAACTGTGACTCTCATTTTATTTTATTGTTTTTTTTTTTTTTTTTTTGTTTCCAAGTACGGCACAGGAGAAATTTCTACACAACCAAGTAATACCAAATCATCATCACGATGCTAATTTATGATACTAATACGGTTGTGACTGTTGTGAGAGAGACATTAGTAAAATATTTTTCTAGGCTGCTCACATACACACAGTGTGTACACACACACTCTCACACAACTCTCAGTTTTTGAAAGAGGTTTTTCTCTAATAGGAAGATGTTCCGAGCGTGTTGCCTAGAAAGATATTTGATACATAATATAATTCAATAATTTGACAGGTACTTTGTAAAATTGGTTAGTTCCTAAACCGTACGTCGGATCTTGTCCATGTAATAAGCTGACGTCTCCATATATATGCAAATTTTTTGTTGAAATAAAAAAGGACAATAATCATCACAGTTAAATGGATGGCTCAAAATGTTTAAAGTATTAATCAGAAAGTTAAGAAAAACATTGGGTGGTAAAGGTGAAATTTTTTATTTTAACTATTATTACAAACAAACAAAAAAGAATTCTTCACCATGTGTCTGTCTCTTCATTAAAAATATGAATATTCCTTAGGAGGAGATTGTTGTTTTTATTTTCATTCTTGCTATTTTCTTGTATGATGTTTACTTACAGAGTTTTTTTTATATTCAGGAATGTAAAATATCTTCCTTTTATGATGACTTTTAAAAGTGAGTACATACACAAGACACACAAAGTACAGTCTATTGTCATACATGTATACATGTATGTAATATGTCTTCAAGGCTGGGCAGACAAAGAACCTGGACATATAATTGTAATTTATGGTAGTTACCGTACCTACGTACCTCGTATTACATTAATGCTTGGTTTTTTGCTGGAATTTTCGTGGCCCACATTACTATGTTACCGCTTCTTTAGGCAAAGGGTCTAGGTTGGACAGTACATTATTATGTATGGTGTAAACTGAGAATGATGACAAAAAAATATATTGTTCTTTTATAAGCTACTCCATTCAATATATATCATATAGAATTTATAAGAGAGTTAGTTTGGAATTTCTACATAATTTTTTTACCTATAAATGGTTACAGACTCTTAAGGAACCGTCTTTTATGTGATTTGGTTCATATGTATTTGACTAGGAGAGAGGGAGAGTACATGGATAGAGCACCAATGTCCGCCCTCACATGTATAAAGTATTCTAATATTATCAAAGTAAATAGTTTAAATGTAGTTTTTGTCTTTCTACGGAACTTGTTTGTGTAGTTTGAGTGACTGCAAGCTAAAAGTATACAGCCTGCTTACAACTGTACCTGTCATGTAAATTCCATGCCTTACATTTAGGAACATTTTTCTCGTGACACTTTTTGCTAAATATGGATTTAATTATTGTTGGTATTGCGTGCCCATATGACGTGTGAGGCGGTTGGTTGTCTTCGAGTTTGTACTTGTTTCTAGGAATAATCTTAATGGTTGAATGATGAATTAAAGTGGCTAACATTTAGCTAATCAGTATGCTGAAATTAAAAAAAAGAGTACATCTTATGCTGACAATGTGTTAATGTATTTATTAAAGATTTTTTGATGTCTTTAAATATGTACAATGTTTGTAAACTTTAAACATGTATAAAGTGACTCAAATACTCACGTCATGTGAAATGCCTTGTGACGAACTTTTTAAACATTAAAACTTAGCTTTGAAATTGTTGTTTCTATGTTAGTTAAAAACTATTTTTCTGCTTGTTTACTGGGACTAGAGTAGGTGGACGACTGTAGTTTGTAAAGTTTGTATCCAGAAAGAGAGAGAGAGAGAGACCCCGTTAGGCTATTGCATTGTCAGTTTGAAGTCAAATATCTTGTATTATAAAGTTTTAAGACTCGTGTACGTATCATGTACATATTTTGTGACCTATTGAAAATTCTTTCTTGGGGTTTTTTCAAAAGTATTTTACGCCTAAAGTCAAGCACGTCCTATTAAACTGAAAATTTTGTCAGAGTCTGACAAAAATGTATAATATGATGCTAAAAAATTATTCTATCTTTACTATTATTTACTTATGTACAGATACATTTGATATAAATATGTATATAGATAGACTTTACAGTCTTTACATACACGATATTCAGTGTAAATTGTACATTAATATTGTACAAGGTTTTACTTATATTTCCACCATGAAATTTTGAAGCTCTTGGATGCTTTGTATAGATATAGAAATGTAATATGTACATATGTATGGGACGATGACAAGTGATGGTTATATTATTCATATGCACGTAATTAGTTTCAATGCATGTACAACTTTGAAGACTTTTTTTGAAATCTACCATAATTATAGTACATGACGTCAAAGTGTTCAAAACTCAGTACAGACAATTTCTATACCCATGTGACATGACATCAAGTTATTCGAGAACCAAAATTGCTTGAAGGGACGGGCTGATATGTATTTTCTCTAAGTAGGATAGTCGATTTGAGATACGATTATGATTATATGACTTGATGACAATGATGGGCATGTGAGAAAAGCACAAATCTTCCAAAAAACTATTTTATGATAGTTGTGGAAATGTGGATACAGTGACATTGCATTTCATTTTCCTCGTTTCCCTCCCTCCTCACATCCACACAAGTAATTTAAAAGACGTGTACAGAGTCTTTTTTTAGGAATATGATAGCATTTTATCTAGGAAATGTCTTTCATACTCAATAATTATGAGACATGTACAAGTTATGTACAATTCTTTTTTGTATTTGGTACACATTACGTATGCTACCATCAAGAGTATTTTTTTGTGTTTAATATTTATCTTTCTTTTTTTATAATATATTTAACAATGAAGTAAAAGTTTATGGTAGTTGTTTAGTTAAGTATACAGTTACCGACAACATTTGCAAATTTCATTTCAATTTATCTAAAATTGTACACTTGATTGATTATAAAATTGTGAATTTTTGTGTAATGAGATGGTAGATAGAAGTAGCATTGGCTCACTTTTTTCTCTCTTAATTTTTTCTTTTGTTTACTAAAGTAATTATGATTTTGTATAATTGAGTTTTTATATATTTTTCTCTCAATAACTTAAACACGACTTCATTAATTCATTGCGTATTATTTACTCAAAAGTTTTGATTAATTTGTGTGTGTTGATTCTTTTCTACTCCTTAATGTTAGACAGTGAAAGAAAAGTGAGTGAGAAAGAAAATGTAGTTATCTGTAGTACATGCTACATAGTAGATGGTAAATATTTGTATTGATTTTAAATAACTGTGAGTGTATAATGTATACAAAAAATGTTTGATTTGACAAAGAGATTAAGAAATAGAAGATTCAAGTTTTGTCGGGTTAATTAAAAAAAAGTTGTACATCTTGTAAATGATTTGTGGGACGTTTTCATTGCTTCTTAATAATCGTGCAGTAATTAATACAAAAATTGGTTGCAACTATAGGAGTACTGTGGGTATTTACACTTAAATTAAAGAAACCATGTCCATCCTACAATGCTCGTGACTTGTGAATCTGAGAAGAATGTGTATGCATTCTGAATACAAGCTTGTTGTGTATGATGACTTCATGGATCTGTTATTATACCCTGTACCTTTTTAAAAAAGATTTTGTAGCTACAAGCTCAAAGAAAGAAGGACTTAGTGGGGATATAGCCTTTGTTCCCGATTAATATACACTTGTGGTATGTCCGTCCGTCCGAAGGGTTTGAGAGATGAGGTGATGGTATTTGTCCAGATTCAGAGACTTAAATAGTTTTGTAAGTATAAGGGATGGAGGAAGAAGAGGAGAGGGGTTGAAGAAAATCTAGTGTTGCTTACATGTTGTTACGTATATTATGTATGTGATGTATAAGATGAAAAAGAATTGACGCAATGATAATTCTAACGGGATTTTTTTTTGTTGTTGTTATATTTTCAGGAGTTGAAGGAAAGTTTCAACTATGGTAAGTGAACAGCCTGTAAAATTATTATTTTTATATCATGTTCAGAAAAAAGCATGTGTAGACGTAAACAAGCAAATAAAAAACAAAAATACTTGTACTTTAATATGACTTTCAGAGACGAGATTTATATATTTTGAGTAATCAAGGATTTGGGATTGTTTTGGATTGTGTAGGTCTCTTTGCCCCACCATGTAATGGAAAAGCTGGAAAATTCTTAGACGAAGAGAGACCCCTTTCTGACTACCCATTCACAGGACCTGTGGGATACCTCGAAGTGAGTACTTTTGTTACATTTTTAACGTTTGTTCCATCATGTAAAAGATTATAGAGTGGAGCATTAAGAAAATAGATTCTCTACCTGGTAAACTATCCTCTTCCTATTCAGTCACTGTCTTTTATTTCATGCGGAAAGTGATTATATTTTTTTCTCTTGCCATTCCATTTCCCCAGTTCAAATACAAAATTTTCTTTGTTAAAAAAAGTGATGTGATGGCAGTGAGGAGACAGAGAGAATACAGAAGAGTGTAAAATTATCATCTTTTGAATTCTCAAAGTATTTTCAGTGTCTGTGGTTGTGTACTGTGTACAAGTAACAAGTTTTGTTGAAAGTTTGAGTCTACAAATATTTTAACAAAAGGAGCGTGCATTATGTATTAGAGACAGTGAATAATTGTTAGACGATAGCTTTCACGAGAATGTTAAGAGTGGAATATTAGATGTACTTTCAAGTTAATTTATTATCATTTGAATCTAGATAATCATTATTATTATTGTTTGTTGATGTGGATGTAGTTGAAGTACAAAAGACGGCTTTACAAAGGTGTCAGTGTTGATGAGAAGCAATTGAAGGCACTTCATACTAAATCCAATCTGAGACGATTCCTTGAATATGTGGCTGGAGGCCAGAGTGAAAAAGTTACCAAGATGTGCTCTAAAGGCTTGGACTCTAACTTTCACTGTCCTGAGACTGGCGGTAAGCAAAAAAAAGACTTGTATATTTTTCAAATGTTATTATATGAGATGTGTTAGCATCTGATTAAAACTTAATGTAATGTATGTGTCAGTGTGTGAAGTGAGTTTAAATGTTCTCCTCGTCAGAATTAATTATATACCTTTCGACAGGCATATATATGTACCTACTTCATTTTTGTCAATTTGTGTGTGCCTAGTCTATTGTTTCATTCTAATTGAAATATTTGAAACTTTACTGAGTGGAGAACATGGACTTATGTAAGGAAAAGTATAGGGAAGGAGAGAACAAGAAAAAACAGTTTTCGCAAATATTATGAACTTGTCACACCTTAAATGACGTGTCAATACTAAAAAAGTTTGAAATTTTAATGTGTGTGAAATGATACACAAGAGATCATTGTTATTAAAAGGAATTAGAAACAGTATGATATTTGAGTGGATGATTATGGTTATGATAATATTTGTGGTAAAGTTGGTATTTTTTGTGTCAATGTGTAGTACACACTGGTAAAGTACAACGTTGTGTACTGAACCTTGTGGTAATATTTTTACATGACATTTTCTATGATTTTGTCTCATCTTTCTGTTCTTAGAAACTCCGTTATCAATGGCAGCCGTTATGAAAAAGCCATCAAAGTTACTCATGGCATTGGTCAATGGAGGAGCGTTATTAGACTACAGAACCAAGGATGGGAGTACAGCTATGCATAGGGCTGTAGAACATAAGAGCTTAGAAGCAGTGAAGACGTTACTGGATTTGGGTGGTTCACCTAATTATAGAGACTCAAAAGGACTAACTCCTCTTTATATGAGTGTTTCTTTAAATGCTGATCCATCACTGTGGTGAGTTTTCTGTAAATGAAACTAAAATGAATCATATTGTGTGTATTAAGGAGTCATCATTAATGTCCTTCTAACAATAAGTTCTATGATAACTATGATTCTTATTTGCTATTCTATTTTCTTATTTCAGTGAGGCACTTCTTCATGATCATGCTTTCATTGGCGCTCAAGATTTACAAGGCTGGCACGAGGCTCATCAGGTACAAATATCTACAATATTATTTTTCTACTAAATACATTTATGAAACTACAATTTCATTAATAATAACTGTCTCTGCCATTCATGATTTCTTGTATACATAGAGTTAGGTAGTCTGTATGGTGTATATTTCTTTGTTCTCTTTTTGATGAATGAAGTATCAGATTTACTTGTACATACTACTACTCCTTTTGATATGCTATCCCTTCACAAAAATTATTATTAGTTCTTTGTGACTACCATGGACGGCAGTGTATATTATTATTACATTGGTTTAAATTTCAATAATTCAGGGGGATTTTTTTGGATTGTATTTATTCTGCATCCTGCTTTTAATAAAATGTACCTTTAAATATTCATATTAGTAAAGTATTTAAACACAGTTAGAAACATAGCCACACCATGTACCGTTCAATAAAAGCATCAATTATTCAGATTAGGGCGGTTACTGATTTGATATGATGAGATGATAATAACTACCATCGAGTGGCAAGAAATTGGAATTGCGTGACTAAGGAAATTATTCAAGGGAATAATTGGCTTATAATTTTGGATTGACTTTAGACTTGGAGTGAACCTGTTTCAAATTATTCACTTTCTCGGTCGGTCATTTTTGTGGATTACCAATCCAAACGGTTTTGTGTGCAGTTTTTCATGTCGGTCGATATAGCATAGTAGCCTACTATGGATTAGTAGGGTATATACGTACATGATGCAATATTTGAGTAGTTAATAATTAAAAAAAGGTGCAATTCATAACTATTAACTATGTGTCAGTAACTTGTTTGCAGTACATAAACTAATTTTAGACAGAGTATATACAAACTGTTCTTGCGATTATATTATCAAATGTCTAGTGATTCATTCTCCATTTCATTTGTAAGGAACTTTTCTGTTTTGGATGTTTGACCGTAGACTTTATTACGTAGACAATAAGATAAGAACAGGTAAAATATACGGTATTTGTAGGAAGATTGAGAAAACTTTATTGATGAATCAAGATTTGATAGAGAGGGAGACGAGAAAACAAAGAGGACATGTGGGAATATAGTTGTGCTGTCATTGAAATGGCTTAAAAGTTTGATGATGATGATAATATTGAGTATAGATGCACGTATGTTTGGTAGTAAAGAATGGCAGTAAAATGGAAGATGGCTTATTTGGTAAATGTGTGTGTGTACATGTACCAAATAAAAGTATTAGCCAGTTTAATAGGGGTTCGTGGAGGAGTAGTAAATTGCATGAATGCCATGATACAGCTATGTGGTTGTGTTTCTCACTAGCAGACTTGTCCGACTCTATAGCATCCATATTAAAACACATTTGATACATGTACCATACACATACATTATGTAATATACAAAAAAAAAATTTGGTTGACTAGCAAGTTTGATGTGGTCTTTGCATATGAAATGGATCTAAAATCAGATTGGGTGTTAATGTTTATTATGTTTGGTTCAATATTTTAGGCTTGCAGAAATGGTTTGGTTCAACATTTGGAACATCTTCTCTATTATGGAGCGGACATGAATGCACGAAACGCGTCAGGAAATACACCTTTACATGTAAGTTTTTTTCTTTTTCATTTCCAGGAAGGTTTTAATTTTTTTTTTTTTTTTAAAAAAAAATTGTTTTGGTCTAAATTTCAAATGTTTATATGCCCAATTACAGTTAGCTAGTATTCACAATCAAGAATCTTGTGCTCGGCTTCTTTTATTTCGTGGTGCTGACAAAGAGGCGCTCAATTTTGCCAATCAAACCCCTTACCAAGTTGGAGTGATCGCGGGTAATATGGAACTAGCGGAAATTATACAAAATCACCGCCCACAAGACGTTGGTAAGTAAAATATTGATATTAAGTTTACAGCATCATACTGTTTTCTACCTTTCATCATCCAGACAGCTTACACTATGCAGCAAAGAGCGCAATTTTCACCATGATCTTTTTACAAGTTGCGTCGTAAGGCTGGAAAATTGTAATTGTACACGTGGATATTATTACCAGAACATTACACTACAAAATTAACTCCATTTAGCTTCTGACACACCATGACTTTCTCAGCAAAGATTTATATTTTCAGTATGCTAATTCAACTATATTTTTTTACTGGCCATTTCTTTACAGTCACGGTACATCTATCCATGATTTAGCATGCATAGTCTTTACAAATCTTTCAACGATGAATTGTTTTTGGGAGAAGGAAGCAAGTATTTTCTAAGGGCATTATTAGTATTAGATGAAAATAACAGTTTATATACATTCACCCTTCTCTCAAGTTATTACTATATTATATTGCAATGGTGTTTCAACTTGAAGCGAATTTGTTTGGAACACTTTAGGTCGGTCTAATTTTTTTTTCATCGCCTCCACAAAAATGGCCTAGAAATGATCAAATTGAAAATGTATTACAAAGAGAATTTTAGCTAGTTTTATATGGAGCATCATCTCTCTATTTTTTACCTTTTTGCTGAGATCTTGTCCAGATTTTGAGTTTGGATAAGATTGGAGTGAAATTGTATTGCATGTAATAATGTTTTATGATTACTATACATTTCTCAGCTCATTTAAATTTGACATATCTATATTGGCTAGTTTGATAAATAGTGTCTTGTGTTCAAAATGTATTGCTGTAATATTGGGCAATGCATATAAATGTAAAATACAATCTACATCTACATGTGCCATGTTCTTTTGGACGGCTGAAATTGGTTTTTCTTGAACTTGTTGTTGTTACTGTCGTTGAGAGGAATGTAATGTAGACTACAATGTTACTTACACACGGATTAAGGATATAAGTTTTTTTACCAAGGTATTTCAAGTACAACCAAAATGAAAAATACTGGGGGGAGGGGGGTTTTGGCGTTGACTGTGACTCACAGTCTGTGAGCATTCAAGTAACTTTCAACTGGGATACTAAATTGTATGTGTTGTGTAGGTATTCTCACTACATTATGATTAGTATTCTCTTGTATTGTGATTCGATTACATGCTTTTCATTGAGTCCGTAGGATTTATTATCGTTATCTCGATCACCATCGTTTTTCTGTACTCTCTGATTTATTTATTTGTTGATTCATTTTCATAGTCTAGGAGAGATGTGTAGAGAGGGAAGAGAGAGAGAACAGTGCAATTAAGGTGGAGCATCTGTGCAATCAAAATTTCATCTTAATCAATAGATAATATTTCGTCATAAATAATAATTAACACTAGTACATTCAATTAAAGTTCTTCTCTCAGGACTTGAACTAAATCATCATGGTCGTCATCAAGATGAGGATTACACTTATTCGATTTTCAATGATTGATAGAAAGTTTGATACATTGAAAATTGAAATAAATTGTGAATATGAACAAAAAAATATTATAATATATTGTATTTATGCAAAACTTTGCCATTATAATTTTGAATTGACGAATTTCAATTAGAGTAGGCGTACTCATTAAAAGAGTGAGTATGTACATTTATGAAGTTGTGTAAAAAGGGATTTCATGATATGTAATTAATTTAAACAACAACACGTTGATTTCATTGAGGTTTACTCACAATGCTACTCTCGTGTAAATTACAGTAGTATTAGTATCTATTATCTATACTGTGAGACACAAGAGGACTATAACTTTGTACTGAAAATTACTTTTGATCATGGACTGTATAGAATGTAGAGGTAATTTAACCACCATCAGTAAAATGGTAAAAGGGAAGCAAAAACAACTTAAAGTGTATAACATGACTAAAGACAGAGATGAAAATGAAAACCTCTGATCATAAAATCTTGTGATGTTTTGGTCGTGATGATAATTGTTAATTTGAAATGGAGTGTGTGAGAGAGACTGGGGAATCAAAGAAAGTTGACCATTTGCTATTACAATTGACCTCCTGACTGTGGGTAATGGTATAAGGTAGTTAAAGCAAAAGGCCTGTTTCTATATGCAGAGATAGAGGCAAAACAACGAGAGAGAGAGGCATTTTTATGTTTCTGTAGGGAAGAGCATGGGGAAAATTTGGAAAAATGTCGCTCTCTCTCGTCGTTTTGCCTCTCTCTCTACATATGGAAAGAGGCCTTAACTTGTAATTTAAGGAATTTCAGGGGTAGCAAACCATCTGTCTATTTTAGGTGTGAGGTGAATTTTTTTTGGTGTGATAAATGTGTGGATCATGTTGCTTTTGCCCAGAGTGTAGCGTAGGTAGGTACGATGTTAATTAGTATGCCACAGGTTCAGCAGGAGACGTAAACATTCATGTGCAATCTCTTTTTCATGTATTAAACTTTCCTGTAGAATTCCTGTACAATGAATGAAAGTGAACTTGCTGTGAAGTGTGAATCAAGGAAATAATGGAGATGGCAAATAAATAGATTAGATAATAAACGAAAAGACATGTGGAAAAATGAATGTGAAGAAACAAAAGGGAAATGGAGAGAGAGGGATGCACAAGAAATGTGCATTCCGTCTAAGGCACCCTTCTTCCTCGTTGTAAATTGCCTAGACTTATCATTACTATTACCTTGGCACATGAGACGGCATGAAGTTTTAAGAAAGAGTTTAAATTTGAAGACTAGGAAAAACGTTGAAAAAATTTGAATGACATTGTTCATTTGGTCTTGGGTTTTTTATGGTATGTATTATGAGACTGCTTCACGTAACCAGTTTTTCAAGTGCCACCTACGACCCAAGTAAAAATCCTGTGGTGTATTGTAGGATGAGATATTGTTGTGGTCTTTGACTTGTTGTGATGTCATTCTCTTGTGATTTCGTTTTTTTTTGTGTGTAGTTGTATTCGATTTAAAGGATTTTTAAGCCATGTTAAATTTTTTTTAATGAAACAGTCAAATGATACCTTTTAAACTAAACAACAATCGTTTACATTTTGTATTTTGTATGAACCACCAATGTATGTCTTATATGTATGCTACATGACAAAAAAGAATAAATGCTCCCAATTTGTATAGAATTTAACTTTTTTACATCTTAAGGACTCGACACACACACACACAAGTGTCAAAATGACGACGATGAGGTCGACAGAACATTATTACATGGAGAAAAGATGAGGAGACTGTCTCTTTCATTTATATTTTAAAATTTTATCGTTTAGAGGGCTAGGGTGCAAGTAAATCACTTTTTTGTTGTTTTGTGTACTTGTTTTTGTATGTGTGTAAGGTTTTTTGAGAGGAGTAATGTTGTAAAAGTAATATACATGAAAGTTGAGTCGGGGAAATGAAGAAAAGGTCTACAAGACGTTTCTCATTATATTGTTACAGGATTTTTGTGTCTGTGTGCTGTTTTTTGAAGGCGGTTGTTGTAGCAGAATATTTGCTATGCAATCACTGTTTCTAGCACTAAAAACATAAATGCAACGCTTTGAAAAGTGACTTGATGGTGGTTATCACGTATGATCATGTTGTTGGTTTGGTATAAAGTTTTGGAAATGCGTGTGTTTGTCCTGTCATTCATGGTTCATTTTCATTCATTCCGTCACTATAGTTGTACTAAGAGTACTCCATTCATGGGAATACATAAAGGTCAGAACAGGTGAAATCCATGAAGGTTGTGTTTTTCCTTTCATTTCTTTTCTTCTCTCTCTCTCCCTCGCTGTTAGCTATTACTAGTCTGTGGTATCTGACTAAATCCTAACTATAGTAAATGACGATCTTGAAATGACCCACAAATTACTTTCCAACCAAAGGGATGCAGTCATGGGTGTGTGTCATGTGTAGCTCATAAATAAATAAATATCCATATTCATACACAATGAATAGTGAAATGGGTAAAATGAGATTGGTTTAGGCTTTAACTTTATTTGACTTTGTAGGTGTATTGAGCATTGTATGTTATTATAATATTATATTTGTGTGCAATTATTATTATTATTATTCCCTGTCCAGGCTTCCGTTGTTATCCTAACATATAAATAATAGAGACTTGTTTAGTGGCTTAGCCTAGATCGTGCATTCATTCAAATTCAAAGGATTTTTATTAAAAATCTCTCTCTCTCTCTCTCTCTTCTTCTTCTTCTTCTTCTTCTAGTTTTGTTTTGTATGTGTACCGTATTTCTTTTAATAGTAGCCGGGTCTACTGTCGCTATGTTGTTCTTTTAAAACAGGCTACCATTAAAATATAGGGAATTTAACATGTAAACAAAGTACGACATAAAATGGAACAAAAACCTCGGGTCACTATTAGATGCCTGTCTATAGCGTGTATTAGAAGAAATACGGTAAATAAACACATATGAGGAGTATCATAGGTAGAGGTACATAATAATGAACATTTTGTGTTATTTCGTTTCGCATCACAGTATTTTGCATAAATTTAATAGGACAAATCTTTCTGGTTGCATCTTTGACTTTAAATACCTAAATATTAGTAAATATCATAACATTTGTAATAAGGTCCATTATTACGAGTTTGATGGAACAACGAGGAGGATAAATTGTAACAGTTGAATTGGACGATGGTTTCACATAGTAATGTGAAACCATCTACTAACATGTACTAGTAAGTACAATGATTTTTATTAGGAAGTGAATTGGTCTGTCCTCCTCATTTACCCTTTTGCTATGAGAATTTATTACTACATTCAGCGAATATATAATAATACATATATTATATACTCACTGTGTGTAACTTCATTTAAATATTTTGCCTCCCCCATTCCTTATATTTTGTGTACAAACTCGCCCATGTGTGTGTACTAGACAGTGCGTAAACATGTAGAATTTGTTTCTTGTGTGAACAAATCAGTAGAAGAACCATATTAATGTACACAACATACCTACATGAAAAACTATACCTAAGGGAATTCTATGTCTAGTCTATACTATTTCCCTTGTTTTTTTCTATTTTCAATACAATTTTGATGTATTTTTAGCTTCCTATTGATTTGTCATAGATTTATAGTCAAATATTTAATATTGGATTGATATGATTTTTTTGAGACTTATGATCAGACGATTCTGGCATGGCCAAAAAAACGAGAAGGAAACAGAGGCTGAATTTAATGCTTTGCTGTTGCTGTTATCATTATAAAATATTATTTATGTGTTTGAATCCTCATAATATAGATACATATTAGAATGGATGAATTGTTATAGATTCTCATGATGATGATGGGGCCGTTTACAATTACGATATAATTTATTGGTAGTAGTAAGACTATTTCTAACTGTGTACGTCCTCTATTCGATTCAGTCTGGTCTTTAAATAGTACATGAGTCAATGGTGATGCAAACGTGTTTAGAATTATTAGTTGATAAATATCTTTCGCGCTGATTTTACTTCATTTTTTGCAATATTTTTTTTATTAAGTAAAATTATAACTTATTTTAGAAATTGAGTCAACGAGTCGTTGGAGAATGACTACTGACTCACCGTTAGTTTTCATTATTTTTTTCTGGAATGACGCAGAATGAATTATAAACGCAAAAAAATTTGCTTTCTTATTGTTTTTTTGGGGTTTAAATTTTGATTATGTATTATTTTATTATTTTTTTTTGTCTTCATTGTGTTCATGTTGTTTTTGTTTAGTTCCGTTTCGAGATCAGCCAAAATTTAATCCAAAACGTCGTCGTGTGATCTCTCGGGCTTTCTCTGACCCTCGTCTAAATGGTTCCTTAACCTCTCTTGTGGGACGGATCTCAAGGGGTCCTCCTAGTCCGTGCCCGTCAAACAGGTCACTACCACCTTTCAGCTCAGCATCATCGTGTTCATCCCATACACATTCTGGAAGTTGTTCGGACTCTAGTTACTCTGGCGGAAGTAGCCACTTTGGAAGCGAGGACAATTGCGGCTCAGCCTTTACTGGTTAATTCCCATCAGTTGCTATTATACTATATTCCTATACTATCCTAATCAATTAACCCTGTAGCCCTATGTCTTTCATATATATATATATGCCTCATTTATTTTTATTAGTCTCCAACATCGATCTTTATTTTCATGATGAGGATGAGTCGTCGTGGTATTCTCATATGCATATTATTATTATTGCTCTAATCGTTCTTGGCTGCTCAGCCAACTGCTACACAGAGATTGAATTTTTCTTGTTGTAAAACTAAATGTGTTTATGTGTGTATAATATATATATGCACATGGGAATACTGTTGTTTTATTATCCTTTTATTTTGTACCGTCAGCTTCTGCCTACCGTAGCGTAACATATCAATCTTTCTAAAACTGGGAAACTATTCTACTATTTAATGTATAAAATCCAAATGTAGTGTGTAGTCATGTAGTTGAAATAAAAGTATGTACATAGTTAACTTTTTTTATTAGCTTTTTATCATCTTTTAACATTCCTGCTTTTATACATTAAATTTTAATTTAAACCCATTTCTAACAAGTTTTGTTTTCTTTTTAAAATTTATTTCCAAAAGTATGGTTTAATTAAAATTATTGTTTCAAATTTTCTTTCAAATTATATTAAGGTAGCATTCAATATTTTAGAATAAGTGCAAGTTATTTTCTTTTCTTTGTGTATAATATTTAGTTCTCTCTTTTCAATCTAAATTACTTGTTATTTTTTGGCAAAGTAGGTAAATATCTTTTCTTTGTATATTTGGCTAGCTTATTTATTTTAATAATGTATTGAACATTTTGTAGTTAAAGTTTGCTTATTTATAAAGGATTAGGATTTTGAGGGATTGAGGTTGGCCAAGATATTTAGCCATACTGTGAGTGCAGAAGAGTGTAGTAGTATGTAGTAGGGGACTACTAAGTACATTAGAGAGATTTGCTGACATATGATTCATTCTGGGAATGCCAATAATAAACGAGCGGAATGATTTTCTTTGCATGTCATGCAGACTGTTTTTAGCAGCATGAAGCCCACTCTCTAACTGTGTAGGTAATAATAATCTACTATATGAAATTGAATAGTGGGCAGAATTTAGAAATAGCAAATCTTTTGATTGTCCTTTTGTACGTCTGCATAAGCGAAATTGAATGCCTTTTTATGATTATGATTTCTGAATGAGCAGCTGTATTTCTTATGAATGTATATCCTCATAAGCATTTTAATAGAGTTATTTCGAATAGTTTAGAAGGGAGGAGTACTTTCCAGGGCTAAAGTAAATCTCTCGCTGAATCTAATACTCACGGCGAGTGAACATTGATATTCTAATATATTATTATTATTTAACTTTAGGTTTAGTTTGAAATATAATTACCTACCGAAGAACCAATAGGAAGAAACAACATTTAATTTTAACAAATTTGTTGTCAACTTTATTAACAGTTAATGTTATATGCTTAATAGAAACTGTTCCTGTATACTCTAAGGTTATATGGATAGAAAAATATCAATAAACTGCCAAGGGAGAGAGAGTTACATATAATACGCTTATATATATTTATTTAAAAATAGACTAGAACGGTAATTCACTAAAATTGAAACTAACTTGATTGTTGCGGTGTGGATCATACTAATATTACGTATAAACTAAATTTAACTTGGTAATGTTCTAATCAAGTCACAATATTTCTTTTCTACTTCTCTACTTCTCTAATGTAGACTAATACACTTGTAGAACTGGGATGTCGTGTTGGTTTTTTAAATGGGGGTGTATCAAAGAGTTTCATGTTAAATCTCGTTGGATTTGGTTTAAATTAAAAAAAACTTGAGATTGATGTTAAGTTTCGGTATGTAGATTTCGAGTACATATACAAATGTACACTTGGTGTTACTTGGTACTACGACCGGGTATTTTAATGTATAAAAGTCCTAAATTTAACATGTTGACTTGACAGATAAGAGCTTGGACCACAGTGACATTACGAGTGATAGCTCAGGTGTTGGGACTTGCAATAGTGGAGGAAGTGGATCTAGCTATGATGCAACTCCGACTGATTCAACACTAATTCTACCCGGTATGATGGTAGTCTGTATTGAAAACTTTACACCACAATCACCCCGACATTTAAAACTAACAGAGGGTGATATTATTGAAGGTGAGTTAGTAGTTGCAAATTGTGTAGAATTTCTATGGTACATACTCATTTTATAAATTATGCATTTGAAATTTTTATCTATCTATGAGTCACAACATAATGAGTGAAATGAAAACTGATTGTACTATTTCATTACAGTAACGGCTTCAACGGATACGGGTTTATTGGAAGGTTCATTACGGGGTGAAATAGGATTATTCCCTGCTTCGTGTGTTCAAGAGATCCGAATGAAAGTGTACGAAAATCGTAATCATTTAGCTCCTCCCTCAAGAACCTCAGGTAGAAGGGAAACAAATTCTAATCGACCACACACCAATGGACCCAAAGTCAAGAAAATTCAATATGGGTAATTCTTCATTAAGTACTTAACTTAATTTTTTATTATGTGTGTAAATGATGTTATATTTAGTGCCAGGTGATGATTTCAATGTTTGGATGCCTATCAATAAAATTGAATGCGTAGTAAATAGTAATCTATAATATATCTTTGATAGTTGGGGTGAACCACATACAGTGATTTTGCATCGTGGCCAAAAAGGTTTTGGATTTGTTCTTCGTGGGGCAAAATCCGACTCTCCTCTGATGGAATTACAACCTTCGGGTAGGCGTATATAAATTACAGTCAAATTTCACATCACACGTCGTTTTTTAACCATGTAAATTATTTATGTACATCACAACTAATTCACTTAATCTTATTTCATGTTATGAAAACAACAGATAGGTTTCCGGCTCTTCAGGTATGTATGCGTTTGCTTTTAAAACCACTTTAATCATTTTTGGATTGAATAAATATACAGACAGATTTAAGATGGTACAATATAATAATAATTTTGGTTCGATTATTTGGGTTCAGTATTTAGATGATGTCGATGTGAATGGAGTAGCAGATCGAGCTGGACTCAGGAAAGGCGACTTTATTCTTGCAGTGAGTACCAGGCTTATTTTAGAATTAAGGGTATTTAGTTTGTTGTGTGACACTGAAAGAATGGAGAATGATGTATACGTGAAACTACCAATAAATAGCTCACAATTAACTGATAACTTTGAGAGGCTTTCTTTGATAATCCCAGACTTGCAACTTTCTCTTTCAAGTTTGGAATTCTATGAAAAAAATGCCCAACTTTTGTTCATGTTTTGAATTAGATCAATGGATTAGACGTCTCTCAGTTATCACATGAGACTGTCGTCGACCTTATAAGAAAATCTGGTGATTTAGTTTCTATGGCCGTAGTCGGTAAGCAATTTTATACATTACATGTAATTGTAATTATCTACTGTCACTACTACAAAAACTTTTTCTCATCTCTTCCTTTAAATACATTTCATTGATTCTGGAAATCATTCCGAGTTTTTTCATTACAAGTAAATAGGTGCTAAATTTTTCTTGTGTTCTTCTTTTTTTTAAGGTCTTGCATTGCCGTCTACAATAGCTGAAGAAAATTCCAAGCCTGGCTCGCCATCATCATTGACTTGCGAACAAGGTTCTGGTGGGACTCCCAAGGCGCAGTATCACTTTGCCACATTACCACGAAAACATTCAGGTAACAAAATTGATGAATTTATTTTTAGAAATGTACAGTTTTGAGAAGAAATGTGTACGAGTATACAAGAATAATTTAATTTTAATGCCATTAATGTTAGGTACTGAATGAACAATTTATTTTAAAATTTTAGGGCCAAGTGTTCCCTCTCCACCACGACGTGACCCTACTACGAGTCTTAGTGTAGGTCGAACAAGGGCGAAATCCATGGTTGCTGCCCTTGCTGACCTCGGTACATTATTTTTTGAATAATTTTATTTACTGTAATTAATTTAATACATTTGAACAATCATTTTACAATTCATTTTTTATGTTGACTGTATATAGGAGGTGCCAATAATCATGTGAATGCAGAGGGTAATAATGTTGGAGCAAAATCAAATTCCGTTGATTCTATTGTTGGAAAACCCCCACTTCCACCGAATGTTTCAAATACTGGAACTTTGAATGCTGGAAATCAACAGAAAACAGCTTCAATTCGGAGCCGCCCTACTTCGAGTCGAATTACGGCTTCTGAAATTCATGAAATATTTGCAGAAAAATCTGCCCTTGTTAATGGTATGTACTATGTAGTAAATTTTAAGCTGACAATCTTATTACCAAGCTTTGTCATTCATTATTTAATGCTTTCTATACCCTATACGTTTTAACGTGAGTGTATTTTCTTTGCATTCAGCTACATTATTGAAGTACATATGATACATGAGATTAATTAAATCGTAATTTTTTCTGTCTCTTAGGACAAGGAATTGTATCTGATGTGTCAAAATCCAAAATATATGCTAGTGTTTCTGAAATGAAAAGATCTAAGGTATGAGAGATCTAATTTAATATCATTTGTACAAAACGTATTATTTCTATGTGCTCATGTTCTAATGGAATTTTCTTTGTTTTTTAGTCTGGTTTGAAGAGCAAAGAATTAGTCAAATTACACAAAGATTTTCATAGTACGCCGGATTTAAAATCTTTTGTGAACCAAAAGACAGATCAGAATAGTACAAGTAGTAGTAAAGGGACTGATGATGATGATGGAAAGTCAAAATCTTTAAGTCAAGATAATTTGAGTAAATTAAAGACAAATGCTCGACATTCGTGGGCTTGCATTTCCTCTACTGCTCAAGGATTACTGGAAAGAAATTATGACAGCTCATGGAAAAGTATTGACAAGATTGTTGCTGAGAAAAATAAACAACGAAAGAGTGATGGTGGAGAAGATAGTGATGGAGCATCTAGTGAAAGTGGATCCACCGTTGGTTCAGCCAAAGGGAAGGAAACTCCCAAAGTAAAAACTCCAGCTTTAAGTGAAGCTGAATATCGTACTACAAAACCACTTCGGCCCGTTCAGTCAAAAACTCTACCACGTAAGGGTACAAGTTCATACAAACATTATGTAAATGTATAAATTTGGAACAAACTCATTCATAATTATTTCTCATTTTTTTGTACGTACTTTAGGTCGTGCAAGTACTGGTTGTACCATTGGGCCCGCAGAACAACAAACTATAATTAATTTAGTACCGCCAGGTATAAATAGTTAGTACCGTCAAGTGTACTTTTATTTATTTTATTAATTGTAAAGTTTATAAAGTAAAGTAATTTTAAAGAAAATTATTCTTGTATAGTATGTATGAATATGGTATCAACAAAATATTTTAAACGGTATTAATTAATTCTACTTTTTACTCCCTTCCCAGGTCAAGTGATTAAAGTTGACGTATCCTCATCGTATGGCGACAATGCTTCGTCCACACTGAGGAGAGAAAGCGGTGCAGTTATGTCGAGTTTTAAGCCAACTGACAGTGCAAAATTGTATGCATCACCAGATGATTTAAAATCTATTGGCTATAGGGAACAAGGAAATGAAGGGGGGAATTCAGGAACTCTCAAGAAAATCAGATCACAAAGTCTTCCTCCTGGTAAAAAAGAACAAATTGGTAAAGGAGACTATGCTCAACCTGATTCAAATAAGGTCAGTAATAATAATATGCCAGACTTAGTAAATGGCAGCAATCGACAAGATGACGCCGATGCTTTGACCCCTACCAACGCTAGTATAAATAGTAGTGATTCTGGTTCATCAACGTCAACTCAATGTAATGCTGAGCCAGAGACAGAAACAACAGCAAGAAATATTATCAATTTTGAGGAACCATTTGATCCTCAAAAGTCATTGATGGAAGCCAAAGAAAAATTAAAACCGGTGTTAAAGTCTAGTATGCTGGTGAATACTAATACAAATGAAGCCACTAGAATTCGTATTGAAGTGAAGCAGTCACCAAGATTACATCGTAAGGTTGAGAAAACTGTAACTTTTCAGTCAGAGCCTCCTCAGTCACAAAATTCACAAGCTCAAATTTCGCATAGTATGAGTGTGGATGAGATACAAAAAATTAAAACAAGTTTAAAAAGTTCTAAATCATTTCCCTCCAATGGAAATGATCTGGGACAGGATGATGGCGTTGATGGAGAGTCAAATGGCATTTCAGAAGGTGGTCCGGACAGTAATAATTATGTAACATGTTTACCAGTGAACCCAGGGTGAGTTAATTTTTTTCTATTATGACTTTTATACATTTATACATGTATTCTTAGAATTTAAAATTTTGTAATGTGGTCTACTTAGAATGTACAGCCCTTCAAATTTACTCAGATGGTTTCCTCTCCAGACTTTTAATTTAATCTTCTTTCTCTTTTTGTTTATCATACACAGCTCTGAAGACTCAAGCTCTGAAGATAGTGATAAAACATGGATTCTCAAAGATGAAAATGGTGCAACAGAATCAGAGAATCAAAAGCCAAAAGTTGTTCCTTTACAAAATTCTAGTAGTGGAGGTGGACATTATGTAGGATCCGATAATGTGAAACGTACCAATAGTGATAAAGTTGTGAACAGTAATATCTTGGGCGGTGGTGTAGTCCCGACGGGTAATATGAGAATTGTGAGTGGTTCTCCTGGTTATGCTGGAATGGACAAAATTAATAAACAACATCAATTGCAGCATCAATTGCAACAAATACCGCCACAACAACAACACCAAATGGCACAAGACCATTCTAATAGTAATAGCATACTTGCATATAGTACAATTAGTCGATCACAACAAGAAATGCTGAAAGCAGCAAGAAACTCACAAGGTGGTGCGTTAACAAAGAATGCTGTTTCCCTTGTAAAACTTCCACCTCCAATGGAACAAAGGTAAACATTGTCTCTCTAAATTATTTTCTCCCCAGAATTAAAATGGCAGTTTTCAATCAATCATTTGACTAATAAATGAATACATTTTTGTTGTTTCAGTGAGACGGATGAGAGTAAGAGTGGGAGGGAGACACCAGTTCAAAAGAAATCTGTTGCTAGTGGACCTGTAACGAATGCACAAATGTACCACACACTTCAACCTCAACGCTCACGTCCAATGATAACTGATCAGCATCAGTACATGAGTAGGCAAATGCAACAAATGCACAATCAAACACAGGGACAATCTCGTCAGACAATCTCGGCGGAGAAAACTATTGAAGAAAGTCTAAAATTGATTCACATGCACGTTGCCGCATTAAAACAAGATTTCCCAACTGTTCCACCTCCCCAAGAATTTGGGCTTGTAAGAACTTTATGAAACACACCTTTAGGATGTAGGATTTAACAATGTGATTTAATTAAATTGTTAACTTAATTTTTAATTTTTTTCTTGAACAAATAGGTTCTTGCACCACCACCTGAATTTTCTGATGCAAGGGGTGAGTGTAAAAAAATTTATATTGTACCTAGTAACTTTTTTACTGAAAATGCGTTTGTCTAATCTTCCTTAATTTTTACAATCTGTAGATACACACGAGTCTGCAACTCCTTTCAATCAAGGCCATATGTATCAAGGTGATGGACAACCCCAAATCCCTGGTCAGCAACAACAGCCGTTTAATCGTCAATCACCCATGTACAGATCAATTAGTCATGCACATTCAAGTAGCTCCTCAATGTACAGTGGGTATCCAACAATGTCACGTCAGCAACATTTGGTAAATGGATATTCTGATTAAAATCGTCTGAAATTTCGTTTAGTTGCAAGTTATGCACGCAATAATATTTTTATTTTCTTGAAAACAGTACAATCAGCAACTTTATCAACAACAAATGCAGTTACAACAACTTCAGCTCCATCAACAACAACTTCAACAGCAACAACAACAACAATCTCAACAACAGCAGCAGCCTGGACAACCACAACAGCAAGCTCAACCACTACAACAACATTATAATCCGACTTACCAAACACTGGGTCGACATCCATCCTACTCTTCTAATGCACCTCAAGGCGTTGTGAATACAACCGCCTATGGGCATTATGGGACGCTGACAAATCCAAAACTTTCTCAACATCCAACCACTGCTCAAACATCACAGATGTTTCAACAACAACAACAACAGCATCAACAACATCATCCAAAATGTTACTATTATCAACAGACGTCCTCTTCCTCCCCATCTACTGCTACTCCCTCAAATCCTGGTGGAAAGTATATTCCGGAAAAACTTCACCCGGTACATCGATACACACCAAAAAATGAAGGTAAAAGCTTGTATACTTAACTACGTATTCACTGTAATAGTACATACTACAGTCATGTTTATATTTTGTTTTTGTTCTTCATGAAAACAGATTTAGTTGATAATACCGGACCGAGAATTGTAGGGGTTGTCAAGAAAAATGTAAGTGTAAAGAACTTCTGTATTTTTTTATAATGTTTTATAACATTTGTTCAAAATACTTGACAATAATATTTTTTTTTTATTTGATAGATTCCTGTACAAGATCATTACGAAGTACCTCACGCTCATCAACAGCAGCTCTTACAGCAACAACAGCAGCAAGCGGCGTCAGCAAGAATTCGACGAGAATTCCGTAACAAACCTCTTTCAGAGTGGTCGTTGGGAGACAGTTGCGATTGGCTAGATAGTCTTTTTATGCCAGGTAATTTTTTGAAACATTTGAATAATTTTCATTCTAAATTTAAATACACAAAAATTAATTGAATTTTAAATTTGTTCATGGCAGAATACAAAGTGATATTTCAACAGCGCTCCATTGATGGCAAAAAATTGATGCGAGTAGACAATGCAGCTCTTTTAGAACTTGGCATCAAGAAATTGGGCCATAGAATGAATATTGAAAAATCTCTAAAACGTTACTTGCCAACTCAGAAGAATTAATTGAAAAGTTTTTCAACAAATTGTCTTCAAACACATTCTACTAACCTATATTTAATATAATCATTGGTACATTACCTGTATTTAAATATATATAGAATATATATATGTATATATATATATGAGCCTACGATTCTTACATTAGTAGATAGACAAGAGTGCGGTAAACAATTTTACTACTTAGACTAAAAATAATGTATATTTAACACAATGCAAAACCCAGAGTACGAATGATGTGAGAGAGGTATCTTCTCTTCTGTTTCGAAGTAATCATATTCAATTGATAGATTTCTGAGTATAGAAATTTTTATATAAAAAAAGTACAGTTATTGATTAATTCAAAATTTCCCCTTCAACTTTAAACTTTCTCTTTAAGAAAAACTGAATGAAACTTTTTTATGAAAAGAGTATTTACTACAAAAATTTTCCTATTTATACTGCTTAAATTTAAATTTAATATTAAAAATTATATAGACTAAAACAATTTGAGTAACATGTTTGTTCTTAAGCTTCAAGTTACGGTATTTCGCAATAACTTTTCACTTTTTGTGAATTCTCACTACTAAGAGCAAATATTATGGGATAGCATTATCAAATTAGCATTTTAAAAGACTCTGTAGTAATGATATCATGATTTTAGATTTTAAAGTAGTATTCGTATAAGTGTATGAGTTGAAGATTGAAACAAAAACTTTTTAAATAAACTTTATGTTGACATACCCAAGGCGCTGTATTTCTCTCCTGGCCCCTATTAAAAACTAACAGGGACCAGGAGAGAAATACAGCGCCTTGGACATACCTACCTATAATATACCTAAGATAGATTTGAACAATTTTTGAAAATTTTTATGAGTAAGGAAATAAAATGATGATAATTTATTGTCAACTCTATTGTGGTACATAGAGTAATAGTTTGATGTACTAAAGTATCAAGTAATGTACTTTAATTGATTTTTTAAAATTCTCCAAAACAAATTATAAAATATAAATAATATTTATAATTATATTATAATTTAGTTGTCTAGACTGAAGATGTTACGGTAGCAAAAAAAAGAAGCTGCATAGTAGATACGTTGCTCTTGTCTCTGTTGTAGTTTTTTAATGCTCAAATTAAAACTCATCTAATGTGGAAATTGCTGAAAAAATGCATACATTATGTATACATTTTTATAACCAAAATCTACCTGCTTTAATGAATTCTAAATAGTTTTTGTTATGGTTTTAAACTACAAATAGCTGTTGTAAGACCCAAACCAAAGTGTGCACAATCAAAAATAGACTATAATAACAATTATTATTGCTATAAAAAAACTTTACACTATTATACATGACTTTTTCCACAAGAAACTTTTTTTTGTTTATGGTGAGTACACGTTGTGTATTATGTAAGAATAGAAATATTATATATATGTTCTATATATATAATTAAATGTGGTTTATTGTCGAAAGAATAAGGACTGAAGATAGGACAATTTATATGTGCAACAAAAATGAACTGACGTGATTTTAGGTATTTTTCAGATTTTAGGGGTTTACCAATAAAAATACAATAATGATAATAAATTAAATTAAATATTTACAAGCCATCGCATTCATTTGCAATAATCTTTTTTGAAGAAAACATTCCTCACTACTCAGTTACAGTATACAGATACTTTCAAAAAAGAAATCTCCATAATATTTATTATAATATTAAATAGGCCATGATTTTCTCAAGTTTCTTGTCCTTTGTTGTTTTTATACTTTGCTCGCATTAGTTACAATGCAATGAGTCATGAGCTTGTTTCCATCATGCAATATTAACAGTTTAAGGTATATATTATTATAGAGTATATTATTAAAATATTATGTCATAAAAGTTCCAGTTTTCTGCTATTTACTACAAATTAGAATATTAGGTTACTTGTATAAAATATATTATATATTTCTTAATGTTTTTTTTGTTCCAGTTCATGGTTTTTGTTCATGAAAAAGTTTCGTACAAACTTAGAAGTATTTTTAATTTTTACAAATAAATAAACAATAATGATAACTTATAAGACTATAGTTAACAAATTTTGAGTAAAGTATAGTTACGATTCTTATACTATTATTTATACTTTTGAATTGTAAAACAAAAAGAATTTTGTGTATTTCGTCTATACAAAAATTGTACATTTACACACAATTTAGAAAAAAATGAATTATGAGATAAAAAGTGTCAATTTTATGGGTCAATCACAAAATGAAAATGGACTATATGATGATAGATAAAAAATTTGTAAAATGTGAACCCTAAATGATGTTCAGGTAAAATTTTTTGTATGATGACGAATATTCTGATAAAAAATTGATAATGAATCATTATTAATGAGGATCGTCACAGATTAAAGACTTGTTTCACTATCTAAAAATTAAGTAGGGTGACTAACTAATCAAAAAAAAACAATTATAGGAGTTTTGGTAAAGTAATGTTGCATACATTAAATTAAATTGATTGTACAGTAATTAAATATTTATGGTAATTATTATATTCTCTCTCTATAGGTTCTCTCAGAGAAACCATTATTATGAATCATAATTTATGATACATAAAATATATAGAAATAGGAAAATATGCCCAACGATTAACATTTAAGAAACCTTCTTGTGAAATTAATGGTAAGAATTAAAATGTTGTCATATGAAGAAACAATGCAAGTAAATGTTTTCGTAAAATTGAGATTCTCTCTCATTCTCTGAGCTGTTATTCTAGTTCTGTGTAATTTTTTGTAAATAATAATGAACGCAGTATTCACAACAATTAAATTTACCTGATGATGGTTAACATACAATTTTTTATCCCAAATGGGGGGTTTTAAATATAAATTCACGTTAGCTTGTACTAAGTCAGAAGAACCAAATGTAGGTTATTATATTTAAAAAAAATTAATCTAACTGTGTACATATAAATATTACAATTAAGATAGAAACTGTGTGTTTTCATTTTCACAAATAGTCTCTTTTTTGTTGTTAAATGAAAAATGAACAAAATGTTGAATTATTATTGAGTCGCTTTATTATTCATTTGCTTTATAAACAGTGTTTAATAACATTAAAAAAGTGTAAAAAGAAAATAATTAAAAAAGTAGACTATATTATTAATATATAATTATTATAGAATTAACAGTGCAACGACAATGTCCAAGCGCAGTGCAGTTTATTCTTGAATGTTCAAAGTAAAAAAAAAACCTAGTTTAAAAAAAGTCTCTACATAATATACTACAAGCACTATAATCGTTTTACAAATCTTGATCTGTTCATGTTTTTTTAAAGAAGTTTACACACAGTAATTTTGAATGACAGCTCCATTGAAGAAACAGCCATACATTTTGTCATAATAATTATTATAATTATGTACTAAATACTAAAGTTATATAAAAAAAGTAAGCGACAATTTATTGAACAATTACAGTTAAAAAAATATTTAGTTGGCATCAAATCTACACAGTTATAGTAAACTATTCTGTACATACAAATGTGTAGATGGTAAAAACAAACCATTACACTTGTCAGCTAAAATGCAAAAAAAGTTTGTGATGCGAATAATAAAAATGTACCTTAGGAAGTAAAGGAAGAAATCTTGTTTGTTTTTGGCATACCTTTTATTTTTTGACTTCTGATTTACAGCGTGTACCACATTATACCACATTATCATCCCTCATAAGGCAACTTAACTTTTTTCCGTCAAGATTTTTTTCAAAATTCCAAAATGACAATTCCTAGAAAGGATAGGAATTTTGTTTCCTAAAGGTCGCTCCGAAAAATACCGGAGTATCGCGGAGATCCGAAATCTTATCTCGTCGCCAACAAGCGAATCGTCACCAGTTAGGCACTCGTGACGTCAAACGATTGGCCTGTCCGCCGATCGGCTCGAACACATATCGGCTCGTCCCAAGATCGCCCAGGGACTCGTGACCGACGAGGGACTCGTCACCAACCAGGCATCCATCGCCGGCAAGGGATTCGTCACCAGTTAGGCACTAGTAAAGTCATAGGATTGACCTGTCCGCCGATCGGCTCGTCACAACATATAGTAATTTTTTGAGCTGAAAACCAGATGGATATTTTTATTTGTACAGATCCTGCTGTAGGAAGGGTAGCAAAGGTGAGGTCACTATCGGTCAAACGCAAATAAAAATGTATGTAGAGAAAATGTTTTCTATGGGGGAAAGAAAAGATTTCAATTAGTTTGATGGGGAGAAAAGAGTATTTCCATTTTTGGAATCTATGGACAAGAAAAAGATATCATTAGGGGGAATAGAAATATTTTCAATTGCTGTACCATGCTGTGGTTCATGTTGTTAGTTAGAACTAGACTGGTTACTTTTTGGCTGAAATGGAAACAAGATCGTCTCAATTCTCTTTTATTAAGTTCTTTTTTGTTGAAGTATTTTAAGCATTTCAACAAAGTGTTTGTAGTTTCAAGCACTAACTAAACACTGTTCAGTGAACAGACGAGAAGATGGCGACGTACTAGGATTTTCTCCCATGGTCCATAGGCTATGGATGTGATAAAAATTATGTAAATATTTCCTTTGTAATATGTTGGGTATTGAAGAAATCAAAGGCGGATATTTGTCAAAGATAAATTTATCTTTGCTGACATTGATAAAATCATTGCTGTTTTTTAAGCTAATTTGTATTGATAGTAGTTGCTGAATTTTGAATCCAATGTTGAATCATTTTAACAAACAGTGCAATTTTATTGTTAAAAGAATTGTCTCCAAAAATGAATCTGTACTTCCGGAATAAAATTATGAAGCAATGAAAATATTGACAGTCAACAAAAAATTCAACTCCACCAAAATTTTTTGGTATAAAAGAGTCAGATTTAGATATAGAATAATAAATAAACTTGTTTTTATTGAACTAAAAAGTACAATTAAAATACTGCGCTAAATTACCATTTCAATTCATTTTTAGAAAATGAATAAATTTTTAGTTCTCACCCTCTTGGTCACATTATCGGCAGTGACTCTTGGAACATTTCTGGGGATACCAAATTCAGGTGAAATGATCAATTCAATTTCAATGAAATAGTTTCAATTAAATTGTTTCTAAATTAATAATAATAATATTTTAAATTTCTAACACAAGAATTTCAACAAGCTCAACTTGCTTCTGTTAAGAAAGATTATTCAGTAACGGAAGGAGATTTTGAAGCTTGTGAGGAAAACTTGGTTAATTTTGAAGCCGCTGTTAATCAATTAAGCTCAGCAGTTAGTAGAAAAAGTTTTCATGAAGCGAGTGAGATTTTGGATATATGTAATGGACATTTTAGACTAATTAATGAAACTTGTTTTTCTACAATACAACATCAAATTAAGCTAACGTCTCTTTAATTTTACAAATAATATTTATTTTTTAATAATAATTATTGGAATAAAACTTTTATTACTTTTAGAACCTACAGTAGTATGAAGTACAAAAAGATTCTGACTCTCATTTAATTTAAATATTTAAAAAAATGTCTAAATATTGAGAATAAGGATATTTTGTTAGTGTCAGTATTCCGTTATGTTATGACATTTGGACACCGTTACTTCATATTTGATTGCATGACTGCAAGTCATTTACACAACAATTCAATTCTATGAACAGGATCTTGCTCATTCTTGTTTTTTAAAAAAATATATCCACGTGTTGGACATTCCAAAAAAAATGATTCTGTAGAGTATTTTAGGTGCGTCATGTCAATTCAGGAACAATTAAAAGACCTTGACAACAACAAAAAGTGAGACCTTCTAAATATGGAACATGTGATGCATTTGTTTATAAAAAGACCTACATTTAAAATCATTTCAATTTAGTATTAGGGTAGGTACTTTCTACTTGTAAGATATAGTATAGATACACACATGAGCACAAATCTTCGTACAGCAGCACCGTCGCTTTTCAAAATGCCGAGTTTTCTTAAATAATGAATGAATTTTGATGAAACCATTTTTAGTTTGATGACCATTTAGTATACATCCTTTTTATTAAAAAAAATATTTCTATTAAAAGTTTTCTACGGCGCAGTAATTAGAAATGGAAAAAGCGTTTTTTTGCGAGCAAAATTGTTCGTACACTTGGAGTTTTTCTCAAAATTTTCACAGGTAAGACCAAATTTCCGTTTTAAATATATTTTATTATTATTATTCATGTTGTTGTGCACAATACTATATGTTTTGAAAACGTATTTAATCATTTTAGAGAGAATGGCAAATAAAAGAAGAGAAGTACCAAGAGCAATCAGGGAGCTGATTGTTCAACAGTAGACAGGAGGTGAAGACGGAGGTCAATCTTATTCAAAAATTGCAAAAACCTTAAGCATGCCCAGGTCAACAGTGCAGTATGTGATAAAACATTTTAAAGAATTTGGTGACACAGAAAACAAGAAAGGACGAGGTCGTAAACAAGTGTTTACTCCACGTGAACAACGAAGTGTCATCACAATGATTAAAATTAATCCAAAAGGAAGTTCTCAACAAATGGCATCTCAATTACAAGTTGATACTGGAAAGACTACTAGTAGATTTACTATTGGAAGAATCATCAGAAGTGCCAGGTATAAAAGTTGCAGGTCAAGGAAGAAACCATGGGTCGGACGAAAGAACCGAGCAAAAAGAGTCAAATTTGCAAAATTGCATATTTGAAACCCACAATCTTTTTGGAACAAAGTGCTAGTGTCCGATGAATGTAAGTTCAGTATATTCTCTGATGGGTCTAACAATGTTTACCGACAAAAGGGAACAGCAATGAAATCAATTAATCTTACTCCGACTGTTAAACATGGCGGCGGCAACGACATGGCTTGGGGATGTATGGGAGCCAATGGAGTAGGAAACTTGGAATTTATTGATGGATATATGAATGAAAATGTGT